>JBAIZL010000002.1:168429523-168489523 GCA_036971475.1 Prosapia bicincta
TTTTTAAAATGATTTTATTTTTACAAACCTTTGTTAATTACGAAACATTTAATTTTGAAATGATTACAATAATTTTGCCTAATAAAAACAAATACAATTGATATACATTCAATCGGAGTGAGAACGTCTGTATGATACAGAGGCGACTTGCACACTGCTGGGTCTCTGTTTTCACCACCTATATAATACAAAAGCTGCGTAAGCAGGAAATTTCCTAGCACGCATTTTATTATGAAAGGTTCACATAAATCGTTCACAAAACTCCTACATCCCTAAAGAAAACGTCGGGGGTTGGCGAAGGTTCGGCCTCGGTTGAAGTCCTCTTCATCACTTGGACGAGGGCGAGGTATGTGAAGCTGCTGAATGCCTATTCAGGAATCCGTAAAGGGCAATTTTCGGCATGGGTTGAAGTCCTCTTCACTGGGGAAGGTCGCCAGGCGAAGGTTGATCTCTTGGATCCAGTTAAATGGGTTGTCTGCGATTTCCAACGCAGTATAATCGTAGTTTGTAGGCGTTATTGTTTTTGATGATGGTCATTTTACAGTCTAATTTGCTGTTCATTAAAATTCAACAGAATAAAGGTATTTGGAATTGATTGATACAATTTATAATGAGTCTTTTCTATCATAGGATAGATACAACATTTTTATAACATATACAATTGTTATCAGAAACTAATTTATAATTAACTCTAATCGTGTATTCTAATTCAACAAAGTCATCTTCATTACAATTCACAATACTTGACTTCCTTTTTTAATTCTACAAAATTTACATTGATTACAATAAAGGTTTTATATAATTTTTCATAATTTTTACCATCATTTCAAATTGCCTGTTATAGATTTGATAAAGATCCTAGTCCGTTTATAAGATTTATTATTTTTTTTTTGTTATCTCTTAAGAGTATAGTTTCCAATTTTCTTCAATTACATTTTTTTGTGATTAACATATTTCAAATCATTAACAATATTTATTACCATAATTAGTTACATATCGTTCAATCAATTACAAAAGTTTGTTACTATGTGTACAATTAATAAAAACAATGTTGTTTAAAAGTTTAATAAAGATTCTTGCATAGAATTAGTGGACAAAGGTATGGTAGGGATTTTAATTTGGTTGTGTTGAATATGAACAAGATGGGTTTTGGTCATTAATTACATTTTTTATCTTGTTAGGCCTTTTAATTTTCGACAAATGTATTTTTTCTTTTGTGTTATGATGTCTAGGCTTTATTTTTCCAGTTTTTCTTTCTTTATTTATTGAAGCTATTTCTTCCTTGCTATATCTATTTCTCGTTTTGCTTTGCTTCTGAACTGTTTTTAAATAAACCTCCGATGGTATTTCTGGAAGTGGTTCCTTGTTTATGTTTCTTTTTTCTAAAAGTTTTTATTTAATTTTTTGATTACTATTCCTAATGTTTTCATAGAGTATTTTTGTTTTTTCTTTATGATTTAAAACGTAGTCATTTACAATCTATTTTTTTAAATCCATATCTAATAAAGTGTTTGAATTTATGTGTCCAAATAAGACTTTGCACGGCGTTAATTTTGTGACTGAATGTATGCTATTGTTATAAGCTATTATAGCATATTTAACTTTCTTAATTATACTGTCTTTTTTAAATTCGATTTGATTATTTAACAGCCTTATGTGTTCTATTAAAGTGGAATGAAATCTTTCACATAATCCGTTTGATTGGGGGTTTTGTGTGCTGATAAAGTGAATTTTGATTTTATGCAAGTCTAATATCTCCTTTACAATTCTGTTAAACTCCGTTCCATTGTCTGAGATAATAACTGTTGGTAAGCAGAAATGCGTGAAGTAATCTAATAGCTTGTCTGCAATCTCTGTAGCTTGAGAGCTTCCCAAGCGATAAGCTTGACCGTATCGTCAGAAAGCGTCAACTACGCTTATAAAGGAATTCTTCTCTAAAGAGATTGTGTCGACGTGGATTATTTGAAATGGTCTGGCAGCTGTAGGTGTCAAATTCATTTCTAGCTGTAAGGGAATTATGTCGTATTTAGTTCTTTGACATATGTCACACTGATTTATGAAATTTTGAATAAGTGATTTTAAATTAGGCCAATAATATCTTCGCCTAATTTGTTCGTATGTTTACTGTATCCCACGGTGATTAGTTTTGCTAACATGATAATTACTTATTGTCTCCAAAGTGTCTTCTTCTGAAGTTCGATCTAACAGTTTGTTATTACACTTAACTAAATTTAATTCAGTTTGTTTGAAATTTTTGGCTATGCATGATGCAAATTTCTCATAAAAGTCGTCTTCGAAATACAGATTATATTTCGTTTACAGATGCATTTTCGTTTAGTTTGCCTTTTTTGTATCTTATGTCATAATCATATTCTTCCAATTTTAACCTCCATCTTAAAAGCTTAGAATTTGGTTCCTTAACTGAAAAAAACCATTGTAAAGGTTTATGGTCTGTATAAATTTTAAATTTTCTCCCAAATAAATAAGGCCTAAAATGTTTTGTTGCACATACGATTGCTAATAACTCTTTTACGAGAGTAATTAGTTTCGCTGTCGTTTAAAGTTCTGCTGGCATACGCTATAGGAAGGTCTTTTCCATTTTTGTTCTGGCTTAAAATTGCTCCTAGTGCATAATTACTAGCGTCTGCCGTTAGAGTAAATTCCTTTTCAATAAGTGGGTATTGTAGAAATGGCTCATTAGTCAATATATGTTTACATGATTCAAAGCATTCTATAAAGTCGGGATTTTTGATATTTATTTTCGCATTCTTCTTCAAGCAATTAGTAAATTGTTTTGTTATTTTGGGGCAGTTTTTAATAAATTTTCGATAATAGCCTAATAGTCCTAAAAATCCTTTAATTATTTTGGTGGTTTTAGGTATTGGGTAATCCTTGATTGCTAAAATATTTGCTGGATTGGGTTTTACGCCATTCGGTGTCACAACATGTCCCAAATATGCTACTTCTTTTCTTAAACATTCTGTTTTATCCAGCTGTACTTTAAAGTTGGCTTTGCGTAAACTATCGAATACTTCTTTAAGTCTTTGTATATGTTCTTCGAGGCTAGTGGAATAAATTATAATGTCGTCTAGATAAACTAAACATGTTTCATAATAAATACACAAAAACCTCTTAACCACAAACTTTCTTTAATTTACCCTAATGTACATTTCAGTTACAAAGTAACCATCCTCAGAGGGATAACACACAAAGACTGATTAACGCTAGAAAAATACCTTATTTATAATCTACAGAACTAGTCACTCCCACTCCGACCGCCGCGGCCCCACCTGTTAAACAAGGCGTAGCCACGCCCATCGAGTGGAAGCAAGATATCTAACGTCAACTTACTAAAATATAAATTAAAAATACAATAAAAACATAGTTAAAATTGTTTTTTGAAATTATAACCAACACAAAATTTAATATAAAAATCATAATCCTATTTAACAAATGAATATAAAATTGAATTAGGAATAGGACCTCTATCAGAATTTAATAAATTCTCACCTTTATGTTTACTAATTTTTAAATTTTCAAAACTGTTTAATAACTTATTAGTTCTAACATTCTTAACTAACTTGACATTATTATCATCTAGATTGTGATTGGTCTCTAAAATATGGGCAGCAATACTAGACATATCCGATCTTTGGTATTTAATATCCCTAATATGTTCCTTAAATCTAGTTATTACTTTTCGTCTTGTCTGCCCAATATACATTTTATCACAATCCTTACAATTAACTTGGTAAATCCCTGATTTATCAAGTGTTTCTACTTTATCTTCTGCATTACCTAATAAATTTTTAAGGTTATTATGATATTTATACGCAACTCTCAATTTAACATTCTTAAAAATTCCGTCCAGCCCTTTGGTTAAAACTTTGTCAAAAGGTAAACTAATAAAACGGCTTTCTTCATTTAGCTATCCTCATTAAATGAATCTAACAAGAACTATGTTAGGAAGGCTTGTAAAATCAAGATTGAAGAAAATTTGGAGTTTCTAAGAAGAAAGAAGATGTCTACTGGATCCACCCACGAGTTAAGTTTAATAAAACCGTTAAAAGGAAAAGATTGTTATTACCTCAAAGCTGATAAGAGTAACACTGTTGTTGTTTTGAAAAAGGAAGATTATATTAATAGAGTTAACAATTTGTTAGAAACGGGACCTTACGATAAATTGTCAATAAATCCGTTAAATAAATTTGTTAAAGAAACAGTAAACGTTATAAAGGAATGTAATTTAGTCATTTCAAAGAAAGATGTCTTTAAATTTCATGTTTCTAATCCTGTTTTACCTAGGTTGTACTGTCTCCCAAAAATACATAAAGTAGGCGATGCCGTGAGGCCAATTGTGTCGGGTATTGATTCGCCAACCTATATGTTATCTAAATGGTTAGTTAAAGAATTCAGTTTTTTAAAATGTAAGTTGGCATCATTTTCGGTTAAGAATACACTTGATTTTGTAGAGAAGGTTAAGAATATTAGATTAACAGGTGAAGAAATTTTAGTTTCTTTTGATGTTTGTTCTCTGTTTCCAAGTATTCCGGTAACGGAAACTTTAAATTTATTAAAAGAGTTTTTAATTGAGAATGATGTCGATATTGAGAGAGTTGACCAGTATGTAAAATTAACTAATTGTTGTATGAATAATAATTATTTTCAATTTATTAATAATTTTTATAAACAAAAAGATGGTACAACAATGGGAAACAGCCTATCACCTTTTTTAGCAGAACTCTTTATGAGTCATTTTGAATTAGGATTGACAAAGAAACTTGAATATTTTCCTCGTGTCTGGATAAGATACGTTGATGATATTTTCGCTATACTTAATATTAAAGAATTTCAAATAGATCCATTTCTAAGGATCATCAATGATCAACATCCTAATATTATATTTACTTATGAAATTGAAAGAGATAAACGTTTACCGTTTCTTAATGTTTATTGTATTAGAAATAGAGATAAAATAGTTTTTGATATTTATAGAAAGCCAACATCCAATGATAGATTTATTCCAAACGAATCTAACCATTGTAACCAGCACAAATTTGCAGCTTTCAATTCTTTAGTTAATAGGTTGATTAATATTCCTTTGAGTAAAAGACGTTTTGATATTGAATTAGAACATATTAAAAGTATAGCAGAATTTAATGGTTATGAACGTAAAATTATTGATAATATCCTTAGGAAGCAAAAGATTAGGATTTTTCGGAAGAAATTAACAACATTACCTTTGGAAACTAAAGAAGAAAGCCGTTTTATTAGTTTACTTTTTGACAAAGTTTTAACCAAAGGGCTGGAGGGAATTTTTAAGAATGTTAAATTGAGAGTTGCGTATAAAAATCATAATAACCTTAAAAATTTATTAGGTAATGCAAAAGATAAAGTAGAAACACTTGATAAATCAGGGATTTACCAAGTTAATTGTAAGGATTGTGATAAAATGTATATTGGGCAGACAAGACGAAAAGTAATAACTAGATTTAAGGAACATATTAGGGATATTAAATACCAAAGATCTGATAAGTCTAGTATTGCTGCCCATATTTTAGAGACCAATCACAATCTAGATGTTAATAATGTCAAGTTAATTAAGAATGTTGGAACTAATAAGTTATTAAATAGTTTTGAAAGTTTAAAAATTAGTAAACATAAACCTGAGAATTTATTAAATTCTGATAAGGGTCCTATTCCTAATTCAATTTTATATTCATTTGTTAAATAGGATTATGATTTTTATATTAAATTTTGTGTTGGTTATAATTTCAAAAAACAATTTTAACTATGTTTTTATTGTATTTTTAATTTATATTTTAGTAAGTTGACGTTAGATATCTTGCTTCCACTCGATGGGCGTGGCTACGCCTTGTTTAACAGGTGGGGCCGCGGCGGTCGGAGTGGGAGTGACTAGTTCTGTAGATTATAAATAAGGTATTTTTCTAGCGTTAATCAGTCTTTGTATGTTATCCTTCTGAGGATGGTTACTTTGTAACTGAAATGTACATTAGGGTAAATTAAAGAAAGTTTGTGGTTAAGAGGTTTTTGTGTATTTATTATTAAATTCAACCACAGTATATTCCTAATAAATAGTAAACATGTTTCATTTTGGATGCCTCTCATAATATTATTCATAATTCTTTGAAATGTAGGGGGGCTATTCTTTAGTCCAAAGGGCATTCTTAAAAATTCGTAGTGTCCTGTTTCCGTTGAAAATGCTGTTTTTTCTATACTATCTCTGTCCATCTCTACTTGGTGAAATTCTGAGGCTAGATCTAAAGTCGTAAAATATTGGGATCGTCCTAATTTATCTAATATGTCGGTAATGTTCGGCAAGGGAAATTTATCGTCAGTTGTTTTTTTGTTTAATCCTCTAAAATCTATTACTAATCGAAATTTTCTTTTGCCAGAACCGTCTTGTTTTTTGGGTACAGTCCAGACAGGAGAGTTCCATGGAGAATTCGAAGGTCTAATAATTCCTTGTTTAACCATGTCCACAGTTTGTATATTAATTTCGTTCTTGTAAATCTCTTGATATCTATAATTTCTAGAGTATACGGGAATTTCATCAGTAGTCCTAATAACATGTTTTATTTGGTTGGTAAAAGTTAAATCGTTTCCCTCAATATAAAATAAATTTGCATTATCTTCTATTAAACTTGTTATAGCTGATTTTTCTTCTAAGTTCATATGTTCCATCCTAAATTTTGATCAATCTAAATTTTTCTTCTGGATTTTTTTTGTTTATAATCTAACAAATTGAAATTAGTGTTCGTTTGCATTGTACCAGGTTCAAGGATATTGTATTCTTCTAAAGATTTTAATTCTAATGGTTCATTCACGGTTAATTTTACATTTTCTTCTGTGTTGTTTATAATAGGGCAATAGGCTTCTCCTTTGTGTACTGAGACTATACACTGCGGAATTTCTAATCCATTTAAGTTTTTGTATGGTAAGAGTACTTCTCCATCTTGAATATTTTGTATTCTAAATTTAATCGTTTGGCTAGTGCGGGCTTGTATAACATAACTTGTTCCCTTTTTAGCGTTCTGTTCCTGACATTCGCCTTTATTATTATTATTATTATTATTATTATTGTCTTCTTCTGTGTTAAAATATTTAATCGGGATTTGTTTATTGTGAAATATTAACTTATCATTCACAAAATTTAAGTTAATCTCTAATTCGTTTATGTTATCCAATCCAAGGAGTAAGTCAAAATCTTTATGGAAATCAAATAAATAGAATTTGGTTGCTTCTTTTCCTAAAAGTGGTAGTGTACAACTGTCTTTTTCTTTTGATACTCCATGAGCTATACTCGCTTCAAATGGTTCTTGTTTTAGGAAGTTTTCGAAAAATTGGAATGCTATTGATTTTTTAATAAATGATCTCATGCTTCCAGTGTCAATCAGCATCTTTAGGTCTTGGGATCGTGGATGTACGGTAGTTCGTTTGTGTCGTCTTCGATATGCAATATGGAAAATGTCTTCATATTGAGGTTAGTCCTAAAAAAATTATTTTGGGTGTGATCGTCCTCTTGAGTGAATCCACATGCGTTTTCCTCTTGCGTTGAATTATCAAAGTGAATGTTGCTGTCAGGGTCCTCTTGCGGTTCATAATCCGTTTGTTCGGTCAGATAAGAGTTAGTCAACTGTTCAGTCAATCGATTCATAGTTTGATCGTAATTTTCTTCTTCTATTGGTTTCCCTGTTGGAAATGCTCATTGGTTCTGGTTCAAATTTTTGATGAACTTTTAATGGAGTGTAATTGTTAGACTGTCTCGGTTGTTGATTTTGCTGTACGTATGAGTTAGGTTTAGTAAATTGGTTAGGATTATTTTGGTAGTTTGGCCTATAATTTTCCGAAATCTAATCAGAATTTTATTATATTACATCTAATATAATAAAGCTAATGTTAGTGGAAAATTCTCTACAATCGGTTTTGTTTAGTTCGTGAAGATATAATCGCGTTATGGTGATTTCTGAAAAAACTGTGGCAAACATATTTTTTCAAAGGAATGTCGAACTAAATTATTAGGAAATTAACCATTCAAAACTCTGCAGAATGTCTTAGATATTTATGAGATTTATTTTATCGCTTTTTATCACATATGTAAAATATTCTTTCTCATTTATGAAAAAGTATAATTTGTAAAATTTTAAAATTCAAAGTAAATGATTTATTTATAGTTGAACGGAGTTCTGAATCATTTAAAAAAAATATTTTTTATATTACCCTAACCATTTCACACGCTGTTAAAAGTCTGTGTATATCTTTAAAACTTTTAGCCTTTTTTATAAAATTAGCAAATCATGTAAAAATTGTGAGTGTGAAGTTTCACAACCTTTTCTAAGTAATGAAGTAGAAAAATAAAATGGAGATAGGTCTAGTGATTTAATTTACTTAATGTTAGATTTTCGAATTGCCCTTGGGGCTTTTTCATAACAACCTAATCCACGAATAGTTACCATAGTTTCAATGTTTCTTCACCAGAATGTGCAATTATCTCAATTATCGAGAGTTGGCCCTAGCCCAGTCATTTACAACTTTAGTTCGTTAAATAAAAATGGTATTTAATAAAAATAATCATACCACCAATAACAATAGCAACGTTATAAAAATGTAGAAATAAAGTATAATTTATAACTGTTGTCCATCTGTTGAGCAGAAAATCGGTGCAAAAAATCTAAAATGAATATTCTAAGGTGTATTCAAGTTGTGAAATACGCACGGGTGAAGCCTTATTTCAGAGAGACGTAAAAGGTTTACGTTTCAAGTATGCAAATATAAAAATATAAAAGTAGAAAAGTTTACACAACTCTGACCAGAACGACTGTATATCAAACAAAACTTTGTAATGAAACATATAGAAAATACATCGTTTCTAAACCTGAATCGGCAAAGATAAACAATAAACTAGAAAGCCCTTAAGAACCAGTTTCATAAAACTGTGTTTATGTTTTACAAATAATTATTGCTTTTAATAAACCCTTTAAAAAAAACATGTTTTTCTAGCTTCTCTAATATACTGTAATTAAATGTTTAAATTGCATTGTACTGTAATTAAATGTTAAATTTCAGCTTTTAAGTCAATAAAGAGTTGATCTCTCTGTATGGGACCTGAAGTACGATTAGTTGAGATAAAGTAAAAGATTGAATTAATACATCTAACGCAATTTTTAAAGATGTGTTAAACATGTATTGAAGACAATTGTCAGTGTTTTATCACAATATTTGAAGAATTAGACATTCTGTAGACGAAAATAATATAATGGGCAGCCCTCTTCCCAGAGATACAAAAGCCACACCTTTCTCGTAAAGCCTAGAACTTTTTAGAAATGAAGTGGCTAGAAATTACGAGAAAGTGCTAGACGCACCAAGTCGTTACTTTATCGCTCATGTATAGTCACATGAGGACGTAATTAGAAACAAATATTTAAATATTCGGTTTTTAGGTGAGTTCCAAATTTATTTATTCTCTTGTATACTATCATTTAGAAGCATAAAAATTGAAAACGATTTCGAAATTTTAATATATCATATGAAAATTTAAGAAATCAGGTGTCACTCTCGTAATGTACTTAATGCTTCTACTTCATTTTCCTGATAATGTTTTATTTTCTCTTTGTCTCATTTTACATTTTGTAACTTAATATATCCATTAAAGTGTAAATGTTTAACCTTTTCTGTAGTAGTTGACTAATAGTTTTAAAACAAATGTCTTCTATTAGTTCACACTCTCCCTCTATATATCTATCTATCTATCTATCTATATATATATATATATATATATATATATATATATATATATATATATATATATATATATATATATATATATATATATATATAAATATAAAATACGTTTTCTTGTTTAATAATTTAAAACATCATAGGTTATTCAAATACAAGAATATTCATATATTTGAATAACCTATGTTGTGTTAATATATATATATATATATATATATATATATATATATATATATATATATATATATATATATCAGTCAAATTTTCAGTCACTTATTAAATACTTTTTATTGATACACTTAAGACCAAATAATTTTTTTAAAACCTGTTGAACATGAAACCTGATGGTAAAAACGTTTTTTCAAATATTAATTCATCTATTAAACTTAATAATGAATTAGTTTTAGTTTTATAGCGAGAAATATTTTTAAAAAAATGTTAACTTATGCAATAGAGTTATTTCGCCCCATTTCACTTTAAATGAGTAATTATATAAAACAGTAGGTTTTATGTTAAAAGGCACGTGGTAGAGCAGTTTTTTTATCGCTTAGGTTGTTACTTTATTTATAATTACTATAATTAATTATTAGAAAGTAGCTAAAATAAAATTTCTCTTTGTTGTTTTAAGTATGAATTGACTTTAAAACATTTTGTATATTTTAATTGTTATATTGTAATTTTCATAGTTACCTTTATTAATTCACGTTAAAGTAATATGGTTACCTTTATTAAGTCACGTTATAGTAATATGGTTACCTTTATTAAGTCACGTTTAGTAATATGGTTACCTTTAAGAAGCCATGATATAATAATATAATTACTTTTATTAAGTCACGTTATAGTAATATGGTTACCTTTAATAAGCCACGTTTTAGTAATATAATTACCTTTATTAAGTTACGGTATAGTAATATAATTACCTTTATTAAGTCACGTTATAGTAATATAGTTACCTTTAATAAGTCACGTTATAGTAATATGGTTACCTTTAATAGGTCACGTTATAGTAATATAGTTACCTTTAATAAGCAACGTTATAATAATATAATTACCTTTATTAAGTCACGTTATAGTAATAAAATTGCCTTTAATAAGTCACGTCATAATAATGTAGTTAGCTTTATTAAGTCACGTTATAGTAATATAGTTACCTTTATTAAGTCACGCTATAGTAATATAGTTAGCTTTATTAAGTCACGTTATAGTAATATAGTTACCTTTAATAAGTCACGTTATAGTAATGTAGTTAGCTTTAGTAAGTCACGTTATAGTACTATAGTTAGCTTTAGTAAATCACGCTCTATTTGCTGTATCAATGGTACACCCGAGTAGCATATGTACTACCGTGCTATACAACACACTAAAGGGTAATAATACCCCTTTATACTCCTTCTATATATATATATATATATATATATATATATATATATATATATATATATATATATATATATATATAAATATAAAATCGTTTTCTTGTTTAATAATTTAAAACAACATAGGTTATTCAAATACAAGAATATTCATATATTTGAATAACCTATGTTGTTTTAAAATATATATATATATATATATATATATATATATATATGTGTATATATATTGTAAAGATATTCTGAGACGCAATACAACTGGGTTTTACTATTTAATGAATGTTTGAATGATGATATCAAATTTCTATTTAAAACAAAACAAAAAAACTACTCAGGAACAATTCATTAACATTTATTATCACAATTTCATCTCAACATTTAAACAATAAACACAAAACAAAAATTTATAACTTAACAAGTTTTAACAAACTCGGTTTAACTCTTATTTCTTTTGATTTTATAGTTACACAATTTTAATACCCTTGGCTAATTTTACGATCTCTTACAATCTCGGGGTTTATAGCATGGGCTATATTTTTACTTTTTTTGTTAATTAAATAAATTTTGAAAAACAATATTAAATTTTGAAATTAGTTTTAATAAATATTTTCCCGATTGAAAAACTTTAATTTGGAATAAGCAAAAAGGCGAAACTACTTGAACTGGATTATGATCTTATTACTATTAATCACAAGATATTCTAATGTACAATTTTAAACTTCCCTATTATCCTAAGAGTCCACTAAAGTTTATTTTTTTTATATAGCGCTAGGTACTTAACTTATCAAATAACCGCGAATGGCTGCTTGCTCACACGTAGAATTCCGTTGTCTTTAAATTTCACTTTTTTCACACTTAAATTCGTTTTGGTTCCTTCAAAATATATTATCACTGTACTTTATCTTTACATTTTCTTATTCCTGTTTAATCTGGCCAAGTTTCCTCACAAAACTGTATAATTTTGACGAAGTTTCTAATAAATAGAATTTTGACTGGTCCTGGCAGATTCGCTACCTTACTCGGCGTCCCACGCCAGACTGACTCTAACTACGCGTCCTTAGATTTTAAACAATTGTTTGTTTTTTTAATATGGCGGCTTCTCCTTCTTCTAAAACACATGTTGCTATAATTTAGTTCAATTTCTTCTCACTATAGTCGACTGCACACTTGACCTACTTCTTGCTTTCACCTCTGTTTTTACAGCTGATGCAATAACGCGATTGTTTACAATGGCGTTTTAATTTGGTTAAACTTTAGTTGAAACTTACTGTTTCAATTTTCCGATCCTTAACAAACCTTCCAGTGTTTATTTAATTAATATTATTAGTGTGTGAAGTGTCTTTGTATTTTACTCTTGTAATATTTTGAATTGTGTGTGTTTTGAGCCGAATTCATAGAAACATAACCTTTCTAATCTCATTATTTACAATCGTATTTCACTTTCTCCTTCAAGTAATTACTTATGCCCTATGTTACTAATATTTACAATTTTGTTTGAATATAATTATTATTAGATTATCTTGTTTTAAATTTTATTTGATACAACAAATTTCTTTATGTATTTACAGTTCAAATATCTTTTTTACATGTTACAACCGTTTTATAACCTTTCTAGGCTTTTACCTAAAATTAGTTTCTATTTAATTTCATCAATATTTTAATGAATTTCTTTTTAAATTTTGTGTGAGTTATTTCTAATATATTTTTCCAATTCTTAAAGAACATTATATAGCCCATTCTATAAATGTACAATGTCCCCTAATTTAATTTAAATAAAAAAATATTCCTAATATCTACATTACACATTCTTTACATTTTACAAGCTTGATTAAATATACATATTTTTTTTTTAAAATTAAATTTAAATTAACATTTATTTCCTAATTGTACATTTTATTTAATAACTAATTGAACACATTTTTTATTGAGTAAGTACCTCAACACTTTGGCTAACTTATCGTCCATTGTCTTTACAACTTTTAGAATTGTCCACTTAAAAATCATTTATACCTTTATCTGTCCACTTTCGTCCATTTATACTTAATTCTACGACACAATTTTATCTTAATTCTTTAACAATCAAATACTGAGCTGAAAACTTCAAGCTACATATTACTTAACTTATCTTCTAACAATACAATATACTTATAACTAACATTCAATCAACAATTCTTTAACAATTCTAACATATAGTAACAATAAATCATGTTCTGGTATTTACAATTTCTTCCATAATTATATATATATATATATTTTTTTTTAAATATTTATTACAATTGGAAACCTTCCAATCATAAGTCTGATTCAATATTTATTTAACATATATTCTCTGATACCGTGTCTTTAAATCCCATCCTATCCGAGTCATAGTATGTCTAGATTTGGTCAAATTGGTTATAACATTTCTCTTTCCCTTATTTCTGTTTATTCCTTGTTTATTATTTATCTCATATTTATTTTGGTTTTAGCTTCATCTAACTCTCAGTTCTAAGTTAGTATTTTATCTCCCCTTCCAATCTCACATCCAGTTCAATTATTTTCTTATATCATTCCAGTTTATTTTGTATGAAGTTTAACATCTAATATTTTTAAAGGTCGCAATCTCATATCCTCTATTTGATCATATCTATAGCTCCTTCGATTACACTGTCCCTATATCAACGAATATAAATTTTGTTTTAATACTTATATATATCAACGCAGATTCTCCCTTACAATACGACGAAGTTTAAATACACAATTACCATATTTTTATTACAACGATGCTTTAATATTTATTATCATAGATTCATATTTCTTTTATAATATATACGACGAAGTTCCATTATTTATCAACGCAGATTCTCCCTTACAATACGACGAAGTTTAAATACACAATTACCATATTTTTATTACAACGATGCTTCAATATTTATTAACATAGATTCATATTTATCTTTATTCATTATTCGACGAAGTTCCTAATAGATTATCGTAGATATAGTTACCATCCCTTAAAACTTATCTCCTGCTAACGTTTTCTTATACACATAGTCACCTAGAGTTTACTCATATTGCTTCCTTTACCTATATTTAATATCTCCCTTCCTATTTTATTTTTTCTCGTTTGAGTTTATCTCCCTTGCATCATGGTATTTTTTTAGTTCTGTTGAATGGAACATCCCCTTATTTATATCATATTTATCATCCCATAGTTCGAATGTCGATTCTCCTAACTTTTTGTGTATTCTATATGGCCCACTATAAATATTAAATAATTTCCCCATTTCTCCCTCTATGACTTTTGCCTGCCAGTTTTCTTTTACTAACACTAAATCATTTAAGTTAAATGTGAAAAGCTTATGATTTCTATTGAAATTTTGTGCCCTAAGTTCTGCCTTTTTTTTCATTCTCCCTTTTGCCAAATCTATTACTAGTTGGGTATTAACGCTTTGTTCGTTTGAATTTTGAATTTTGATATACTTATGCCAAAATCTCTCATCTATTTTTCCTAACTGTAACTGATTAGGTGTGAACCCTGTGGTCTCATGTGGTACTTCATTCAACATCTCATTTATTAAATGTATAAACTTTGCCCATTGTTTATGGTTCCCATGGCAATAGGTGCGAAGACATCTCATTATCTCCCTGTTTACCCTTTCTACTATATTGCTTTGAGGTCGCCTAATTGGTGAAAATATTTGTTTGATTCCTTTATTTTCTAAAAAGGTTGACCATTTTTTACTTGTGAACTGAGTTCCATGGTCTGTTTGTGCCCTTTTTACCTGTCCATATTTTTCTAAATAATCTTCTACACATCTAATAGCTGTAGCAGTATTTGCTTTCTTTATTTTATAAATTTTTATAAATTTAGTAAAAATATCCAAAATAACCAAAATATATTTAAATCCCTCACTTTTATGAAATGGTCCACAAAAGTCAATAGATAGTTGCTCTTTAGGCCCTTCTACCTTGATTCCTTTCATCACCCCATAACAAGTTAGATTTGTGTGTTTCACCCTCTGACAAGTGTCACAGTATTTTAAAAGGTATTTAATCTCCTTATACATCTTTTTCCATGTGAATATTTCATTTATTATACTATAGCACTTCTTGGCCCCTATATGCATATAGTACTCATGGC
The DNA here is from genome assembly GCA_036971475.1 of Prosapia bicincta. Classification (NCBI taxonomy): domain Eukaryota; kingdom Metazoa; phylum Arthropoda; class Insecta; order Hemiptera; family Cercopidae; genus Prosapia; species Prosapia bicincta. The sequence goes on from JBAIZL010000002.1 coordinate 168,444,779, forward strand.
ATGATATCACTAATACATTTATTAACTCTCTGGGTACTATTATTTTCCAACTTGTTTTACAATTTTTATATAGTATGTTATTTTCAATTTTAAATTTCGAATTGTATTCCTGGACATTTTCAATAATATTTCTTAATTCTAAATCACCCCACTGAAGCTCATTAAGTTTTGTCAATTTTGTCACTACTTCCCTACTTATTACTCTTTCCATTAAATTGATACTAAACTTATTTTGATTCTCTATATGTTTTGGCTCTATCTTATCCTATGGGTTACGCCTTAATATGTCTGCCACCACGTTCTCCTTCCCTTTACAATACTCAATCTCAAAATCATATTCCTGCATGAGCAATATCCAACGATATAGTCTTGAATTTAATATTCTGCAAGTCTTTATGAAAGTCAAAGCCTGGTGGTCAGTTTGTATTACTACTTTTCTTCCCAGTATAACCTGTCTAGCCTTCTGTAGACAAAACAACACAGCCAATAATTCTTTTTCAGTCGTATAATATCGTATTTCACTACCTTTTAGGGTTCGGCTCATAAACATAATTGCCTGTTTCTGTCCAGTCTCTGTTATCTGGTACAGATGCCCCCCGATAGTATATTCGCTTGCATCTGTCTGTAAATAAAACGTTTTTGAATAATCAGGGTATTTTAGTACGTTGGTATCTATAAATGCTTCCTTTAATTTTCTAAAATTTTGTTCCTCTAAATCTGTCCAATTAAATTTTGTTTCATGTCTCAAAAGTTTCAGGAGTGGCTCTACTAATTTCGAATAGTGGTCTACAAACTTGTTGTAATAATTGGCAAGGCCTATAAACCCTTTTAATTGCTTAACGTTCTTTGGTGTGGGGAATTCCATTACAGCCTTAATTTTGTCCTTATCTATCTCTATTCCCTCAGTTGTCAACCTATAACCTAAAAATGCTATGTTTTTTTACAGAACTCAGTTTTTGATAATTTAATTTTGATAATAATTTCCCTAAATGTCATAAATAATTTTTTTAAATGGTTTTTATGTTCTTCAAAACTCTGTGACATGCATACAATGTCGTCTACATATACTAAAGTGAATGGTTCTAATTCATTTCCCATTATTCTACCCATAGCTCTTGCTAAAGCTGCTAATGACGTTTTTAGCCCATAAGGTGTCACAATGAAATGATATGTCTTTCCATTATACTGAAAAGCTGTGAATTTTCTAGATTCTGGCTCCAACTCCACCTGCCAAAAACTATTCGTGAGGTCCATAGAACTCAGGTATTTTACCTTTCTTGCCTTATGTAATATTTCATTAATACCCTGGTAACACTCATAATCTGGTATTATGATTTCGTTCAGTTTCCTCGCGTCCAGGCACAATCTTATTTCTCCATTACTTTTTATGAAAGGAATAATAGGGTTAATATAAGGGCTATTACTTTTTTCTATAATTTTCATCTCCAACATTTTGTCAATTTCTCTTTGTACTGCTTCTTGATACTTTGTGGGCACAGGATAGTTTCTTTGATAAAATGGTAAATCTGTTCTTACTTTTATCTCATGTCTATATCCTTTACACACTCCAGGCCTATCTGAAAATACATCCTTATATTGCTTTATTATCTCCACCAACTCCAGTTTTTGCCTATCTGTTACACGGTCATCTCCGATACTTCCCATAATATCTCTATCACTAATTTTCCCTTCTGTTTCATTTTGTTTCCCATAATTTTGGTCCCCCTGTCCTAAATTATCTAATTTTTCCCATTCCTCATCAATTTGATCGAATTCGTTAATTAAATTATCTTCCCTTTCTAAATTTTGTACCTCGTTATTATTAAATCTTACATAATCATTTTCACCCTCCGTTTCTTTCATATCTATTTTAATATAGTTTTCCAAATATTTCAATTTTATACTCCAATCCTCACAACTTATATCAGCCTTTGTATTTTTTAATATATCCATCCCTATGATCATTTCTCTTAATAGGCCTGGTATGATGAAACATTGAAATGGGTAATCAATCCCACCTAATCTTCCCATTATCAGAACAATTTTATTAATTTTTTTACTCTTTTTATTTGTTGCTGTCCTAATGTTCATTGCTCTGATTGGCAACGTTTCTACTCTTCCTAGTTTTCCCTTATTTATACTATACCATTTTTCCTGAATACATGTAATATTACTACCTGTATCTATTAAGGCTGTAACCCTAACCTGTTTAAATTCTATCTCTATTTCTGGGCTCATATATATTTTGTTTTGCTCTAAATTCAAATTTCGCTCCTTCCCCTCACTTTCCAAAAATTCCCTATCTATTAATACGTTGTTAATTATTCCTAACCCCAAATCCGTATTTTCATTAAATTGATTGTTACCCTTATTCTTGTCACAATTAATATTTCCAAGGCTCTTTAGCACTGGCTTTCCCTCTTCAGCATCCCCTGTAGTTTTCCCATGATGCAATAAGGTATCACCAGTGCCCTCTAGTTTTCCGAGGTCCCCTGGTCTCCCTCACATCTTCCACTGGTCGATTCCTTTGGTCGTATCTGTATGCTGTTTACTTCTTTATTAGGCCTATCTCGGCTTCCTATATTCCTTGGATCATCTCTGTGACCCCTGTACCCTATCTCCCTGGTCTGTGGCTGTATTCTTTCCGGTCCCCTATTCATGTGGTCATCTATCCATTATAAAACTGAACGGTCGGTCTAAACCCGTTTCCAAATCTATTTCTTGGTTCAGTTATTCCTCCCCTATTTATTTGTCCCCCAAAACCATTCTGGTTTGGGAACCTTCTGTCCCCTTGTGGCGCTCTCCCTGTCTCTAATGTCCGCTCTCGGTATCGGCTTGGTTCTATTCTCATGGGTGGTCTTTCCCATGGTCTGCCTCTTTGCCTAATAACTCTATTTCTGTCTTCTATATCCTCCTCATTTAGGAGTCTCTCCATCTCTCTGACCGTTCTAATGTTCTGAGCCCTCTTTGCGGCTTGTATTTTTTCACCGAAATGTCTGCTTAATTTCCGTACTACTTCTTCTTCGCTTAGGGGAGGTACCATATTTCTTAACAGCATCACTCTTTCCACGAAGTAATCCGTTCTGGCTAAATCGCCTCCTTCTCTGTATCTTTCTACATCAATCCTGTCTCTTATTCCCTCCTGGATCTCCTTTGCCCAATACCTATTTATAAAACGATCTTTCCATTCCTCATAATTTTCTACATCCTCCCTTATTGACTCCCACCATCTGGCTGCCCCAGCCTCTAATGCCTCATCCATACTACTCCGCCAGTCATCCTCACCTTCCTCCCTATACCTATCGCCCAATATTTTTTCAAAAAACCTCTCTAACCTTTTAATGAATTCTACAGGATTTCCATTCCTTCCATTGAACTTAGGACCCTTTTTCTGTTTTCCGCATGATACCTGAATTACCCTTATTTGCTCACCCTTATTTTCATTAGTACTCTCGATTTTGTTAATTCTATCTCCTAACCTTCCCTGCTCTCCTAATATTTTCTCCCTACCTTCTTCAACTTTCCTAAAACGCTCATCTGTTATCTTTCTTTCTCCTATTACCTTTAATTTCAACTCTCCTAACTCTTCTGTGTTTTTCTTAGTTATATTTTCTACTTTCTCCATCTCTTTTTTATTAATTTTTATCACATCAGCTATTATTTCTTTTGTTTCCTCAAAATTTGTCTTATTCTTCTCCTCTAATTCTTTATCTTTCTCCTCTAAGTCTCTTCTCACATCCTCTATTACAGTATCATTCTCTGTCCTCAACTGTCGCCTCATATCCTCTATCATTTTCCTATTTTCCTCCCGTATTTCATCTTTTATTATTTTTAGATCCTCCTTCATCTCTCTTTTTACTTCGTTTATATTCTCATTCAATTCTTTTTTTATTTCTCTCATATCCTCTCTCATATCCTCTCTCATATCCTTCATTTCCTCTCTCCCTTTATTTATTTCTTTTAGTAAGTTTTGGTTGCTTTCGAACAATTTTTTTATCCAGTCATCATTATTTCTACTTCCACTTTCACTACCCCTTCGTTCCTGTTCAATTTCTACAAGTGGTAGTCCCCTAGCTTCATCTACCTCCATGTTTGGTATTGGCATATCTGTGTCTTCCATTTCTATTTCTTGCACTTCCAAACTTGTCCCTCTTTCCTGGTCCCCTACAACTACCAGTTCGCCTATAATATTTTCCTCCCTGTTTTCGATCCCCTCCTGAAAACTAACAAATCTCCCCTGAGCAGCCCCTTCTGTTTCTATCACCCTTTTCCGCCTACCCTTTTCTAATTGTTCCCCTTTTTCTGTTTTTTTAGCTTTTTCTCCCCGCAAATTATACGATTCCCTTTCATCAGACATATTTTTCTTTTTTTTAAGCTATTAGTAAACTTATTTTACAAAAATAAACGATTTATATATATATATACTATAAACCTAGCCTTGACTCTATTCAACTCAGTGTTTAATTTTACAAAATTTTTCTAAATCTTTTTCCAGTTCAAATGTTTATATAAAAAGTTCTAAATTAATTTTGATTCAAAATCTCTCTAAATAAATTTTATCTCTTATTATATCGAGCCTCACGTTGTCGCGCCAATTATAAAATATTTTTATAATTCGCAACGGGGTTTTACTATTGAATGAAAATAATTAATTTCTCTAGTTACAAAACACAAACTCCTGAATAATTAATTCTTTATTATAATTATTTATTTCTAATAATCGTGCCCCACGTTGATGTGCCAAATGTAAAGATATTCTGAGACGCAATACAACTGGGTTTTACTATTTAATGAATGTTTGAATGATGATATCAAATTTCTATTTAAAACAAAACAAAAAAACTACTCAGGAACAATTCATTAACATTTATTATCACAATTTCATCTCAACATTTAAACAATAAACACAAAACAAAAATTTATAACTTAACAAGTTTTAACAAACTCGGTTTAACTCTTATTTCTTTTGATTTTATAGTTACACAATTTTAATACCCTTGGCTAATTTTACGATCTCTTACAATCTCGGGGTTTATAGCATGGGCTATATTTTTACTTCTTTTGTTAATTAAATAAATTTTGAAAAACAATATTAAATTTTGAAATTAGTTTTAATAAATATTTTCCCGATTGAAAAACTTTAATTTGGAATAAGCAAAAAGGCGAAACTATTTGAACTGGATTATGATCTTATTACTATTAATCACAAGATTTTCTAATGTACAATTTTAAACTTCCCTATTATCCTAAGAGTCCACTAAAGTTTATTTTTTTTATATAGCGCTAGGTACTTAACTTATCAAATAACCGCGAATGGCTGCTTGCTCACACGTAGAATTCCGTTGTCTTTAAATTTCACTTTTTTCACACTTAAATTCGTTTTGGTTCCTTCAAAATATATTATCACTGTACTTTATCTTTACATTTTCTTATTCCTGTTTAATCTGGCCAAGTTTCCTCACAAAACTGTATAATTTTGACGAAGTTTCTAATAAATAGAATTTTGACTGGTCCTGGCAGATTCGCTACCTTACTCGGCGTCCCACGCCAGACTGACTCTAACTACGCGTCCTTAGATTTTAAACAATTGTTTGTTTTTTTAATATGGCGGCTTCTCCTTCTTCTAAAACACATGTTGCTATAATTTAGTTCAATTTCTTCTCACTATAGTCGACTGCACACTTGACCTACTTCTTGCTTTCACCTCTGTTTTTACAGCTGATGCAATAACGCGATTGTTTACAATGGCGTTTTAATTTGGTTAAACTTTAGTTGAAACTTACTGTTTCAATTTTCCGATTCTTAACAAACCTTCCAGTGTTTATTTAATTAATATTATTAGTGTGTGAAGTGTCTTTGTATTTTACTCTTGTAATATTTTGAATTGTGTGTGTTTTGAGCCGAATTCATAGAAACATAACCTTTCTAATCTCATTATTTACAATCGTATTTCACTTTCTCCTTCAAGTAATTACTTATGCCCTATGTTACTAATATTTACAATTTTGTTTGAATATAATTATTATTAGATTATCTTGTTTTAAATTTTATTTGATACAACAAATTTCTTTATGTATTTACAGTTCAAATATCTTTTTTACATGTTACAACCGTTTTATTACCTTTCTAGGCTTTTACCTAAAATTAGTTTCTATTTAATTTCATCAATATTTTAATGAATTTCTTTTTAAATTTTGTGTGAGTTATTTCTAATATATTTTTCCAATTCTTAAAGAACATTATATAGCCCATTCTATAAATGTTACAATATATATATATATATATATATATATATATATATATATATATATATATATATATATTAGTCAAATTTTCAGTCACTTATTAAATACTTTTTATTGATACACTTAAGACCAAATAATTTTTTTAAAACCTGTTGAACATGAAACCTGATGGTAAAAACGTTTTTTCAAATATTAATTCATCTATTAAACTTAATAATGAATTAGTTTTAGTTTTATAGCGAGAAATATTTTTTAAAAAATGTTAACTTATGCAATAGAGTTATTTCGCCCCATTTCACTTTAAATGAGTAATTATATAAAACAGTAGGTTTTATGTTAAAAGGCACGTGGTAGAGCAGTTTTTTTATCGCTTAGGTTGTTACTTTATTTATAATTACTATAATCAATTATTAAAAAGTAGCTAAAATAAAATTTCTCTTTGTTGTTTTAAGTATGAATTGACTTTAAAACATTTTGTATATTTTAATTGTTATATTGTAATTTTCATAGTTAAACATAGTTAAACATAGTTACCTTTATTAATTCACGTTAAAGTAATATGGTTACCTTTATTAGGTCACGTTATAGTAATAGGGTTACCTTTATTAAGTCACGTTATAGTAATATGGTTACCTTTAATAAGCCACGTTTTAATAATTTAATTACCTTTATTAAGTTACGTTATAGTAATATAATTACCTTTATTAAGTCACGTTATAGTAATATAGTTACCTTTAATAAGTCACGTTATAGTAATATGGTTACCTTTAATAGGTCACGTTATAGTAATATAGTTACCTTTAATAAGCAACGTTATAATAATATAATTACCTTTATTAAGTCACGTTATAGTAATAAAATTGCCTTTAATAAGTCACGTCATAGTAATGTAGTTAGCTTTATTATAGTTACCTTTATTAAGTCACGCTATAGTAATATAGTTAGCTTTATTAAGTCACGTTATAGTAATATAGTTACCTTTAATAAGTCACGTTATAGTAATGTAGTTAGCTTTAGTAAGTCACGTTATAGTACTATAGTTAGCTTTAGTAAATCACGCTCTATTTGCTGTATCAATGGTACACCCGTGTAGCATATGTACTACCGTGCTATACAACACACTAAAGGGTAATAATACCCCTTTATACTCCTTCTATATATGTATATATATATATATATATATATATATATATATATATATATATATATATATATATATATAAATATAAAATACGTTTTCTTGTTTAATAATTTAAAACAACATAGGTTATTCAAATACAAGAATTTTCATATATTTGAATAACCTATGTTGTTTTAAAATATATATATATATATATATATATATATATATATATATATATATATATATATATATACGTTACGTTTTATATTAAGCAAGAAAGGTTTTTAAAAATGATTTTTATTTTTACAAACCTTTGAATTTAATAAACAATTAATTTAGAAAACTGTTACATAAATTTTACTTAATAAAACAATACAATTGATATGCACTCAATCGGAGTGGAAAACGTCTGTGCGATACAGAGGCGACTTACACACTGCCGGGGCTCTGTTCTCACACCTATATAATACTAAAGCTGCGTAAGCAGGAATCTTCCTAGCACGCATTTAATTATGAAATGTTCACATAAAATGTTTATATAACTCCTCCTTCCCTAAAGAGAACTTCGGAAGTTGGCGAAGTTTCGGCGTTGGTTGAAGTCTTCTTCTTCTTCCTGATGAGGGCGAAGTATATAAGGCTGCTGAATACGCCTCCGTAAAGGGCAATAGTCCAGATACTGATATGGTGGGTTATTTCCATAGTTGGGTCAATTCTTGAGATGGTTTCTGTGTTTATTTTGTCCAACTCTAGGCGTTTAACGTTTACTGAGAATTCTGGCATTTTACTCATTGAAAATTGTAGTTTGGACGTGTCCATGAAAATAGGATGGCCTCCCGAAGTTGTTGATGTATGGCTCAGTTTCATGTTGTTGAAAAAGATTGAATCATTATTAGTTTTTATCAAATATATGCCTTGAAGGGTGACGGTGGTAGTTGCCTTGCGATTGGTAATTTCCAGAGTCTGCTTGTTGGGGAAGGTCGCTAGGTAAAGGTTGATTTCTGGGATCTAGTTAATTAAGTTGTCTGTAACTTCCAATGCAGTATATTCACAGTTGCTGGCATCGTTGTTCCTGATAATGGACACTTCACAGTCTAATTTATGGTGTGTTAGAATGTCGAATGAGCAAAAGTATATGGAATCGGTTTTACAGTTACATTCATTGTCTAAACCTAATATTACAGAGTTAGACACTAATATGTACCTTACTTTTGGTATAATTGTTACATAATCTGTTTCATATTTTGTGGGTATAGAGTGTAATTTATACAATTTAAATTGAGTTTTTTCTACAATGGGTAAATTTATAAAATAAACAATCCTTTCAGAATTTAGTTTACAATTAACTTTAATTAGGTTCTCTAATTCCCACATATTTTCCATTTTAGGTTCTAAAGGTAACCTCTCATTATAATATTTATAAATTTTGTTTAATTCTTCATATAATTCTTGGGTTGAAATAACACTAGGGTGTACAACACCTAGTTTACAAAATGTAAGAGAATTTTCTAAATCTGTGATTACCTGTAACATCATGTCATATAAAATATTCAATTGGTTTAGAATACTTCTAAATTTTTCTAGTTCAACAAAGTCATTTACATTACGATTCACAATACTTAACTTGTTTTTTAATTCTACAAAATTTTCATCAATTACAATAAAAGTTTTATTTAATTCCTTCATAATATTATTACTAAAGGAGTATTGAGATTCAATTTGATAATTAATTTTAATTTGCTCATTTTCAATATCTTTAATTATTTTGTCATATTTTTTACCATCATATGCATCTAAATTGCCTGTTAAAGATTTGATAACGGACCCTAGTCCATCTATAAGACCTCTTTTTGTTCTTTTGTTACCATTCTCTCTTAAGAGTATAATTTCTAATTTTTCTTCTATTACGTTTTTACTGTGAGTAACATATTTAAAATAATTAACAATATCTCTTATTCTATTACTGTTATCAGTTATACAATAGTTATACAATAATTAAAAACAATGTTGTTTAAAAGTTTAATAAAGTTTCTTGCATAGAATTAGTGGACAAAGGTATGGTAGGGATTTTAATTTGGTTGTGTTGAATATGAACAAGTAGGGTTTTGAGCATTAATTACATTTTTTATCTTCTTAGGCCTTTTAATTTTCGACAAATGTATCTTGTCTTTTGTATTATGATGTCTAGGCTTTATTTTACCAGTTTTTCTTTCCTTGTTTATTGAAGCTATCTCTTCCTTGCTATATCTGTTTTTCGTTTTGCTTTGCTTCTGAACTGACTTTATATAAACTTCAGATGGTATTTCTGGAAGTGGTTCTTTGTTTACATTCCTTTTTTCTAAAACGTTTTCTTTAATTCTTTGATTGCTATCCCTAATGTTTTCGTAAAGTATTTTTGTTTTTTCCTTATGGTTTAAAACGTAGTCATTTAGAATTTGTTTTTCTAAATCTATATCTAATAAATTGTTTGAATTTATGTGTCCAAATAAGACTTCGCACGGCGTTAATTTTGTGACTGAATGTATGCTATTGTTATAGGCAATTATAGCATATTTGACTTTCTTAATTATACTGTCTTTTTTAAATTCGATTTGATTATTTAACAGCCTTATGTGTTCTATTAAGGTGGAATGAAATCTTTCACATAATCCGTTTGATTGGGGGTTTTGTGTACTGATAAAATGGATTTTGATTTTATGCAGGTCTAATATCTCCTTCACAATTCTGTTATTAAACTCCGTTCCATTGTCTGAGATAATAACTGTTGGTAAGCAGAACTGCGCAAAGTAATCTAATAACTTGTCTGCAATCTCTGTAGCTTGAGAGCTTCCCAAGCGATAAGCTTGAGCTTACTTTGTGAAACTGTCGACAATGCTGATAAACGCATTCTTTTCTAAAGAGATAGTGTCGATGTGAATTATCTGGAAAGGCCTTGCAGCTGTAAGCGTCAAGTTCATCTCTAGTTGTAAGGGAATTCTGTCATATTTGGTTCTTTGACATATGTCACACTGATTTATGAAATTTTGGATTAGTGATTTTAAATTAGGCCAATAATATCTTCGCTTAATTTGTTCGTATGTTTCCTGTATCCCTCGGTGATTGGTTTTGCTAACATGATAATTACTTATTGTTTCTAGGGTATCTTCTTCCGAAGTTAGGTCTAAGAGTTTTTTATTACACTTAACTAAATTTAGTTCAGTTTGTTTGAAATTTTTGGCTACGCATGATGCAAATCTCTCATAAAAATCGTCTTCAAAATATAGATTATATTTTATTTTGGGTACCAAATATGATTTTACAAAATTAACTATGTCTTCTTTAAAATTATTTTCTGATATTTCGACTATTAAACGAATTTTTGAAGTTCCGAATAGTTTTATAATTTTTACTTTCTTTGGCTCATACTTTACTAATGACAAAAATACTTGATTTTTCTCAAAGTTTACAGGCTCGTCGGAAGTTGGTATTTCAATTTGGGTGTTCCCTTCGAAGTTGGAATGCACGGTTTGACTGTCACTTTCTTGATCGTACTCTAAGTTGGCATTATCTGTTGCGTCGAGTTGTACGACCATAGACTCATTATCTTCATTCAATTCCGGGAAGTAACGACTCAGTAAGTTCGCTGGAGATAATTCAAGGTCTGGTTCTACAGTGTGTTGGGTGTTTGTTGACCTTTTATCAGTAACGTTCAATAGTATTCTAGATAAAGCATCGGCATTTTGGTTTAATTTGCCTTTTTTGTATCTTATGTCATAATCATATTCTTCTAATTTTAATCTCCATCTTAAAAGCTTGGAATTTGGTTCTTTAACTGAAAATAACCATTGTAAAGGTTTATGGTCTGTATAAATTTTAAATTTTCTTCCAAATAAATAAGGCCGGAAGTGTTTAGTGGCCCATACGATTGCTAGTAATTCCTTTTCAATCACGGAGTAATTAGTTTCGCTGTCGTTTAAAGTTCTGCTGGCATACGCTATAGGAAGGTCCTTTCCATTTTTGTCCTGGCTTAAAATTGCTCCTAGTGCAAAATTACTCGCGTCTGTCGTTAGAGTAAACTCCTTTTCAAAATCTGGGTATTGTAGAAGGGGCTCATTAGTCAGTATATTTTTACATGTTTCAAAACATTCTATGAAGTCTGGATTTTCTATGTTTATTTTTGCATTTTTCTTTAAACAGTTAGTAAAGGGTTTTGTTATCTTGGCGAAGTTTTTAATAAATTTTCGATAATAGCCTATTAGTCCTAAAAATCCTTTAATTTGTTTGGTGGTTTTGGGTATTGGATAGTTTTTGATTGCCAAAATCTATGCTGGGTTAGGTTTTACGCCTTCCGGTGTAACAACATGCCCTAGATACGCTACTTCTTTTCTTAAAAATTCTGTTTTATCCAGCTGTACTTTAAAGTTGGCTTTGCGTAATCTGTCGAATACTTCTTTAAGTCTTTGTATATGTTCTTGGAGGCTAGTGGAGTAAATTATAATGTCGTCTAAATAAACTAAACATGTTTCATTTTGGATGCCTCTCAGAATATTATTCATAATTCTTTGAAATGTAGGGGGGCTATTCTTTAGTCCAAAGGGCATTCTTAAAAATTCGTAGTGTCCCGTTTCTGTTGAAAACGCTGTTTTTTCTATGCCATTTTTATCCATTTCTACTTGGTGAAATCCTGAGGCTAAATCTAAAGTTGTAAAATACTGAGATCGTCCTAATTTATCTAATATGTCGGTAATGTTTGGCAAGGGAAATTTATCGTCAATTGTTTTCTTGTTTAATCCTCTAAAATCTATTACTAATCGAAATTTTCTTTTGCCAGAAGCGTCTTGTTTTTTTGGTACAATCCAGACAGGAGAGTTCCATGGAGAATTTGAAGGTCTAATAATTCCTTGTTCAAGCATGTCCTCAGTTTGTTTATTAATTTCGTTCTTGTAAATCTCTGGATATCTATAAATTCTGGAGTATACGGGAATTTCATCAGTAGTCCTAATAACATGTTTTATTTGGTTGGTAAAAGTTAAATCGTTTCCCTCAATATGGAATAAATCTGCATAATCTTTTATTAAACTTGTTATAGCGGATTTTTCTTCCGAGTTCATATGTTCCATTCTAAATTTTGATAAATCTAAATTTTTTCTTCTCGAATTTTTTTGTTTATAATCTAATAAATTGAAATTAGCGTTCATTTGCATTGCATCAGGCCTAAGGATATTGTATTCTTCTAAAGATTTTAATTCTAATGGTTCATTTACTGTTAATTCTACATTTACTTCTGTGTTGTTTATTATAGGGCAGTAGGCTTCTCCCTTGTGTACTGAGACTATACACTGCGGAATTTCTAATCCATTTAAGTTTTTGTATGGGAAGAGTCCTTCTCCATCTTGAATATTTTGTATTCTAAATTAATTCGTTTGGCTAGCGCGGGCTTGTATAACATAACTTGTTCCCTTTTTTGCTTTCTGTTCCTGACATTTATTATTATTATTATTATTATTTTGTTCTTCTGTGTTAAAATATTTAATCTACATTTGCTTATTGTGAAATATTAATTTATCATTCACAAAATTTAAATTAATTTTTAATTCTTTTATGTTATCTAATCCAAGGAGTAAGTCAAAATCTTTATGGAAATCAAATAAATAGAATTTGGTTGTTTCTTTTCCTAAAAGTGGTAGCGTACAACTGTATTTTTCTTTTGATACTCCATGAGCTGTACTCACTTCAAATGGCTCTTGTTTGAGAGTGTTTTTGAAAAATTGGAAAGCTATTGATTTTTTAATAAATGATCTCGTACTTCCAGTGTCAATCAGCATCTTTAAATTGGTCTTGGGATCGTGGATGTACGGTAGTTCGTTTGTGTCGTCTTCTATATGCATTATGGAAAACGTCTTTTTAATGTGGTTAGTCCTACAAAATGATTTTGGGTATGATTGTCCTCTTGAGTGAATCCGCATGCGTTTTCCTCTTGCGGGGAATCATCAAAGTCTATGTAGCTGTCAGGGTCCTCTTGCGGTTCATAATCTGTTTGTTCGGTCAGATAAGAGTTAGTCATTTGTTCAGTCAATCGATTCATAGTTTGATCGTAATTTTCCTCCTCTATTGGTTTCCCTGTCATCTGATAAAGTCTATTTTGTCTAATTGTGTTCCCTGTTTGACGTGTGGAAATGCTCATTGGTTCTGGTTCAAATTTTTGATGAACTTTTAATGGTGTGTAGTTGTTAGACTGTCTCGGTTGTTGATTTTGCTGTACGTATGAGTTAGGTTTAGTAAATTGGTTAGGATTATTTTGGTAGTTGGGCCTATAATTTTGGAAGGTTTGCTTGTTAGGAAGGGGTTTGCGAATAGGCGGGTATTGTGGGGCCCTAGGTGGAATGTTCTGTTTAATATTTTGAAATAATTTGTTATTTTTAAATTGAAAATCGTTAGTAAGCATATTAAGTGCTTCGCTAAGAGAATCTGGATTTTTGGTTCGCATTAGCGATCCTACAGGTTCATGTAAACCTCTAAGGAGAACTCTTAACCCTAGTTTCTGTACATATTCTATTAAAACATCTTTGGCCAATTGTCTTTGTGGCTCTTTATTAACAAAAAATGAAATTTGTAAATTTAATAGTTTTTGAATTCTTTCATAAAATTTAAAAGGTGATTCGTTATTCTCTTGTTTTAACTCAGCCATTTCTAAATTTAAAGTAAAACAATCTCTTTTGTCTGAATAGCTGGTTAATAATACTTTTTTAATCTCATACCAGTTATATGAGTTTGAGTTTACTACCATTTATAATGCTTGGCCTTTTAACTTAGCTAGTATAGAAGAAAATAGATATTCATTTTGAAAATCCTCTGGATTTTCGCTTACATAAAATTTATTTACTACTTTATCACATATGGAAACGAATCTGTGGAGCATAGTGGGCTCTCCACTATACTCAGGAATCATGTCTAGATATTCCTTCTTTAATGTTGGCGTTGCCATTTTAAAATATTATTTTCTTTAAAATAATAAAATTAAAAATCAATTATATAAAATTAAAAAGTATTTACTCTACTTTTTCTTAATTCTATATCTTAAGATCTACTTACAAGTTGATCCAAAATACTTTGCTCATTTGAACAACTTTCACTTTTCACTTACACGATATTCGCGCGTGTTCTTAATAGATATGCGCTCTATTAAGTGGTTGTAGATATTCACTCTACTTAAAGTTTCCTCAATTAACGGTTAAAACCGACGGACGTTATATTCGCTAACTTCCTTGAGGTGTCCTACCGACTGCGCCAGTTACGTTTTATATTAGGCAAGAAAGGTTTTTAAAAATGATTTTTATTTTTACAAACCTTTGAATTTAATAAACAATTAATTTAGAAAACTGTTACATAAATTTTACTTAATAAAACAATACAATTGATATGCACTCAATCGGAGTGGAAAACGTCTGTGCGATACAGAGGCGACTTACACACTGCCGGGGCTCTGTTCTCACACCTATATAATACTAAAGCTGCGTAAGCAGGAATCTTCCTAGCACGCATTTAATTATGAAATGTTCACATAAAATGTTTATATAACTTATATATATATATATATATATATATATATATATATATATATATATTAGTCAAATTTTCAGTCACTTATTAAATACTTTTTATTGATACACTTAAGACCAAATAATTTTTTTTAAACCTGTTGAACATGAAACCTGATGGTAAAAACGTTTTTTCAAATATTAATTTATCTATTAAACTTAATAATGAATTAGTTTTAGTTTTATAGCGAGAAATATTTTTTAAAAAATGTTAACTTATGCAATAGAGTTATTTCGCCCCATTTCACTTTAAATGAGTAATTATATAAAACAGTAGGTTTTTTGTTAAAAGGCACGTAGTAGAGCAGTGTTTTTATCGCTTAGGTTGTTACTTTATTTATAATTACTATAATTAATTATTAGAAAGTAGCTAAAATAAAATTTCTCTTTGTTGTTTTAAGTATGAATTGACTTTAAAACATTTTGTATATTTTAATTGTTATATTGTAATTTTCATAGTTAAACATAGTTAAACATAGTTACCTTTATTAATTCACGTTAAAGTAATATGGTTACCTTTATTAGGTCACGTTATAGTAATAGGGTTACCTTTATTAAGTCACGTTATAGTAATATGGTTACCTTTAATAAGCCACGTTTTAATAATTTAATTACCTTTATTAAGTTACGTTATAGTAATATAATTACCTTTATTAAGTCACGTTATAGTAATATAGTTACCTTTAATAAGTCACGTTATAGTAATATGGTTACCTTTAATAGGTCACGTTATAGTAATATAGTTACCTTTAATAAGCAACGTTATAATAATATAATTACCTTTATTAAGTCACGTTATAGTAATAAAATTGCCTTTAATAAGTCACGTCATAGTAATGTAGTTAGCTTTATTAAGTCACGTTATAGTAATATAGTTACCTTTATTAAGTCACGCTATAGTAATATAGTTAGCTTTATTAAGTCACGTTATAGTAATATAGTTAGCTTTAGTAAATCATGCTCTATTTGCTGTATCAATGGTACACCCGAGTAGCATATGTACTACCGTGCTATACAACACACTAAAGGGTAATAATACCCCTTTATACTCCTTCTATATATATATATATATATATATATATAATACGTTTTCTTGTTTAATAATTTAAAACGACATAGGTTATTCAAATACAAGAATATTCATATATTTGAATAACCTATTGCAGCGGCCAGAATGTCCGATGCAAAGAATCTGGGTAATTGTACAGAATACCAGAATCAAACCTAACCGGGTTAAATAATTGACTAAATTTATATATAAAAATTTTAAAACATTATAATAATAATAATATTAAAACTAGGGTAAATAATAGTAAAATGAAGAAAATTAGAAATAACTTTAGACTTAAAAAACATAAATTATAAGCAATAAGAAAAATTATCACTTCAAAGTGGATAGCCTAAATTATGTAAACAAAAAAAGACGGCAATTGTGTAGTATAACAAACTAGGCCTAGATGCCGGCTATTAAAATAATTGTACTTAAAAATAATCAGGAATAAAGAATGTAAATTAAGATGTGAGGAAAGTAAATTAGGCCTAGCTAGGGAAAATAGTATTTATGTAAAAGTAAAGATTAAATGTTAAAGTGTAATAGTCTAAGAAATTAGGTTATAATAGAAGAAGTCATATTTGATTTCGGAAAAATCCGCTTAGGGCATTGATTATAAATCTTGTCACTACGAAACGAAAGCGCTACAGTCGAACTTTGGATTAAGAATGTTAAAAAGTTCATTAAATTAAATGAGAAGAAATAAAGTCAAATATGTTATTAAATAAAAGGTAAAAATGCAAAGGACACATCAGAATACAGAAACGCCTTTTATAAAAAGGGAAACTAATCTTAGTTCAGAATTTCCGAACAAACAAAGTCAATTCCCATGGCAACGGCTTTCTGATTGGTCAAAAGTTGAAAAATGGATACTGGGACGTGGGAAGTTTGAAATTGGAGAAGGAGGCCTCACAAAAGAACGCTATCCAAGATCAGAATGCATTAGGCTCTCAAAGCGAGCAGACGTGTTGTTGTACCATGCGATCAAGACAAGAAAAAATGTGCTAAAAACAGAGTAAAAAGTGCTACGATGTGATCAGGGGAAGGAAGATATATATGAGCAAGGGCTCATATATACCCAGAACAAAATTTCGACCACCAAAATGCAAAATTAAAGAAAATAAGAAGATTGACCGAAATTATGGAGAGACGCCTACCTACCAAGACCCTTGAAGCTGTAACAGGACCGACAGATGACAACATTAATGAAGATAAAAAGATTTCTACAGTACAAGGTTATATAATCAATTTAATTATTCTTTTTTAAATAACATTTTACTTCAAATTATATTAACTTAATTTCAAAATTAAATAAGATGGGAATAACCTAAGGGACTGATTAGTCAACTCTCTTAGGTTACCCAAATTTAAGTAATAAAGATTCAAAATTGACTTTCCATTCCCATCGCTGTGGGAATGTATGGATTAAGTATAAAGATGTATATCTTATATGGCTTTTTCTAAGTGAATTTCTAATGAATAACTTCCAAAGAAGTTAATTGTTCAAGGCCTAGCCTAAAGGCATTACATAGTAATATTAAGTGTTTGAAAAAGAATCAGATTTTAAAATATGTTAAATTTAACTCTACTAATCAAAATTATATACAAAATTAATTATGGTAACTTTGATAATTTAAATTATATGTAAAATTAATGATAATAAGAAAATTTAAAAACAGAAGGAGATAATAATGTTTAGTTAAATGGCAAGTTGTATGAAATTTTAAAAAAATAATTAGTCAAGAAAATCCTGTGAAATTAAATAAAAACAATAATAATTAATTTGAACCTTGGAACAAATAAATAAAAATGTATATTTTCCAATTAGCTGTGTTTTCATTCTAGATAAGATAAGTTCACTAGGTATCCAGGTATAGTCTTTAAATCACAAGTGTCTCTCAAAGATTCCACTACCCGAAAAGGAGCTTGAACAGGGCTTATCGGAGGCTAATTGGTTTTATCAAAAATTCAGGGGTTGGTTCCTCTGAGAGGTTTATTCCTTGAGGCACAGGTCTATGAAATTAGGTTCGTAGTCAATGGATAAACCATTACATTCTTACTGACTTAGCAATTGAGAAAGAGAAATAGACTACGGCAAAGGTTATAAAAAGTAAGTCGGTAAGACTATGTTGTTTTAAAATATACATATATATATATGGCACGTGGTAGAGCAGTTTTTTTATCGCTTAGGTTGGTACTTTATTTATAATTACTATAATTAATTATTAGAAAGTAGCTAAAATAAAATTTCTCTTTGTTGTTTTAAGTATGAATTGATTTTAAAACATTTTGTATATTTTAATTGTTAAATTGTAATTTTCATTTGTTAATTAGTGTTAACGATATTTTTATTTCTGAATGAATGATTGATTTGCGATAAGTAAAGTGAATCTACAGATGCTTAAACATTTTGTTTATTTTAATTGTTATATTGTAATTGTCATTTGATAATTAGTGTTAACGATATTTTTATTTCTGAATGAATGATTGATTTGCGATAAGTAAAGTTAATCTACAGATGCTTAAACATTTTGTTTATTTTAATTGTTATATTGTAATTTTCATTTGATAATTAGTGTTAACGATATTTTTATTTCTGAATGAATGATTGATTTGCTATAAGTAAAGTGAATCTACAGATGCTTAAACATTTTTTTATTTAATACATTAGTAGTTATAGGTTATAAGTAATATAATAAATACAATTATTTGCCAAAATATAATTAATCACAATAATTTATTATTAAAAGAACTTAACTAAATCGCATTCACGCCTCCTAATATAGCGGAGACAGTAATAACCAGAAACCGTTGCTCTTTTTGAAGATGCTTTCATCACCTTTCACATTTACGCTCCAACCCCCGCAACGCCCTCGCTCTCTATATAAGTAATTGTCTCTGTAGAACAATAATTTACTAGAGAGTTTGTTTGGGAACCATTCATCAACCAGGACAATATTTGTTTATGTTCTATTCTTCCTGTCAAAACATATTTCCTGCCAAGGTAGACGTTACAAGGTGTTTTAAACAACAGCTTGACCTCACACTCGATGCTACAATACAGTGAATATTTTGCAAATATATTTCACAATGCTCACAAAACAAAATTATTTTTTGTTCCGTTAATGCATAGTTTTCTAAGCGAATACTTAAAATATTTAATTTGTCTGCAAAATAAATAACAAATTGATTACATATTTCCGAGGGATAGCTTCTACATATACTCCACGCAAAACCTAACCTTATTGTAATCATGTTTCTACAAATTAGGAATTTATTGCATGCTCACCCAATGAAGTAACTTATTCAGAATTGTTGACACGTAATTTGGCAAGTAGATATTCGAGTCGCGTCCTCTAACCAAGACCCTCTCATTACGGTTTCAAACGTTGGTCCTTGCAATGCCGAAGGTTCTCATTACATATTCAATACGGTCGGATCACGTATAGCTAAGCGAAGGCAGTGTAAGGGTTTAGCTATTTAAAGGTGGAAAGTAAATGGCTAAGGTGGAATTATATTGTAGGAAGGTTTTGTAATGAATTGATTTAATAGACTGCTGCCGACGTCTACTGCACTACTGTATACAAATTCTTTCAATAAGAAATAATTTAGGCAAATAGACAATAATAAAATCAAACATTGTTTTAAAGTCAATTCCTACTTAGGTTAACAAAGAAAACTTTAATTTGTCTTACTTTTATAAAATAATTATAATTATTATAAATAAATTAACATAACCTATGCGTTAAAATAGCTGTTCTACCACATAACCTGTAACAAAAAATCAGCTGTTTTATGCAATTATATGACGTCATTTATTTTAAGCCAAATTCATAGAAATAACGTTTTGCATACTGTAAGTTTTTCTCACACATAAAATTAAATTAATTCATTAAAATTATTTGTTGAAATATTATTTGAAAAAAGCTGTATTAACATCAGGTGTCATCCACTGCAAATTTAAAAAAAATTACTTAAACTCGGGTGGATGAATATAAAGTATTTTATTTACGATATATATATATATATATATATATATATATAGGGAGAGTTTGAACTAACAACTGCGTTTGAATAACGTATTTGACATGCTTCACTATATATCTATACAAAATATGCGTCTATGTAATAAAAACTTTAAGGAGAGAATAAAATGATAGATGCAGACCTGAACGATAAGCCTCCATTTTTATCTGGGCTTGAAATTGTTACGTAGCCTATGTTAAATCCACATAACTACATTGCGTTATTAAACTTAATTTTCATCATACAAATAAACCGATTGTTCAAGGATACTTAGTAGCTATATTGTATTGTAGCTATATAGTAATACAGGATGAAATAGTCCTATTGTTCAATAAATAGCAGTATAAAGTATTAGGATAACTGGATATATTTTTCATTTCCTTCTTAGTTCACACTCTTCCTATATATATATTTAACAAAAAGAAACTAAAATAAACTGTTGCATTGTTGACCTAAATAGGTATAGACTTTAAATTTAAAATTTTATAATATTCTGAATATTAGCTACTGAAAGGAAGTTACACTTGATTCTACAATTAACGTGTTTATAAAAAATTTTTAAGAAATATTTACAAACTAAAAATTCGGAGACACATCGGTCTTTGTCAAGTATTATTTAAATAGTTTATATTTAACATTATAACACTGTATTTATGCTACAACGTTAACATAAGGATTTCCGATGTTAATAAACATGACCCTAATAAACAATTAATAGAAAAATTTATTGTGGTTATAAATCTGTATTTTGAACACATTAAAATAACTGAAAGATTACCTAGACTTACCAATCAAACAAAACTCACAGATAACACGATAAATTTAATTTTAATTTACTAGTAAATTTACTACTTAATTACATTTTTATTTAATAAAATTTAATGAACTGTCAACTAGTTTTATCATTAAAACAAACAGAAAGATCTCTTTAGAAACTAAGATTTGCTTGACCTAAATACTAAGTTAGACATATTGAATGTATTTATCTTCAGCCTCGATGTTACTGTGTTGTGGCTCGTAAGTCTATAAATTTAGTTATTTTTTCCCGTTTTCTGAATTACCTTGTTGGCTTTTATGTAGAGTTATAAAAGTTTAATTTAAAATAGTTAATTAACTGTTACCTATTTCGAATGTCGTTGCTTCAGCCTCAGAGATAGCTTGCGGTTTCGTCGTGGTCATCTTTCTGTCCTTGAACGCGCTCCTAATATCCTCTTATCTCTGGCTTCCAGCCTTGAACTTCTTCTCCATCTCCTCGAACTGGTACTCTCCAGCACCCAAATCTTCACTGATCTCCTGCGCCTGCCCTGACGTCTGTCCTGCCCGGCTCTTCGAGCTTCTCTTCTCCCCGGCCAAACCTTAACGATCTTTTTCTCGACTCCTTGATAGCTCCTTCCATCCGTCACTTCCTTTTTTCTTCCCTTCTTTCCCAATCACCTTTTTTCATAAATAACCCACTGTGGCCCGTTTTACTCTTTTAGTCGCAAGTTACCTACATCCCTTTGTTTTGCACACCCCCTATTTTGGAAAGTACAACTTCCCCTGACAAGGAATCTTAGGGCTTGTGGGTTTTGCCCACGTAAATCTAAAGTTCTGTCATCTCATTGTTTTATTTCCCAGTTTAGAAGTTTTTCTAATATTGAATACCCTTATTTCTTTAAAACTGACGGTAGGCCTATACCGTACCTAAAGCCGATAGATTTACATTTAAATATATTAAATTATTAGATACATCGACTGCATCATAAGTGGGTTTAAACAATGCTTTTTTTCTTACCAACTACCATCATATTCTTTCGTTCTCTCTCTCTACCCTATATATATATATATATATATATATATATATATATATATATATATATATAGAGAGAGAGAGAGAGAGAGAGAGAGAGAGCCTAATCACTCAAGGTAAAATCATTGCACTTAATGGTGGATAAAATTACTTACAATAGTAATATATTAACTTCATAAAGTCAGTGCAACGGGAAAACAATGGATATAGTAAAATATCAAGAATATATATATATATATATATATATATATATAATAACATCATATTATAATATAATAATATAGTTTACAGGGACATTTTTAAATAGAAAGTAAGCGTTTTGCTAAATACTATTACGTTTATTAAACACATAGTTTTGAAAATATTTAATCATTGCCGAATAAAATACAAATATTTAATATAGAGTTTTAAATTGTAACACACTTTAGATGGTGTTACATATTAAATTTGCAAATTTCAGAAAATAAACGAGAATAAATTCAAAATTGTAATAATGTATAACTATGTAAAAAAAATTGTTATGTATGATAAATATTTTTAATGAGATCTCTGGCTGATAGTGACATCTAGCGAGAAAAAATTAAAATAAGTAATCAAGCTAGGGATATGCGCCCCGCGGATGCGCGATAGGTAGGAAGGTTGCTCGCAATTAATTTTTCTCTCTCATTTGGCCAGGATGTAACGGGGAAAGGACGTCTCCAAATAGCAAGAAGATGTATTTAGTTTCTTTTTATTTTAATTAAAATAAAGTATTATTTTCTTTCAATCATGGCATAGAACACGGCATACGATACCAGATACAAGATGGGTTGCAGACTTTTGAGGGCTTCTCCCGATGCTTATTCACGAAGATGAATCCAGGCTTTACCGAGATTTACCACGAGGTGGAAGGGAAGTTGCGACAAGTTAACACAGCTAAGTGGGCGATTTAAAACTTTTAAAACTTAATTTCGAAATTTAAAATGTTTCGGAGCAGAATTTCTAAATAATGAACATTGAACTTTTTAATTAATAACATAATTATAATTACGCATCTTTTGGTGCCAATATGTTCACATTTAATTATTAAATTTGATTATACAAGAAAGGCAAGTAAACTCGAATATATGTTCATTTTCAGCCATTGATTAATTAATTAATTGAAGGATTGCTATCATTAAAAATTTATAAGTAAAATTAAAAATGTTCCATAATCCGTAACTGAGTGTTAAAGAAATTTATGTGTCATGATTTTAATTTATTTTATCTGTCTATCTCAAAATAAAAGTTTATGATTTGCTTTAATTGAATTTAAAAGTCATTATTTTACCAGCGCACAATTCCTTGCATTTCAAATAAGTAAACCTTAAGGATTAATTCAAGAATATTCTGCTAATTTTAGTTGTTTAACTTGGTAATTTAAAATACTTTAACTGTAACGGATGTATAGCTTCTATTGCGTTACAGACAGACGTTTCATTACGCCTCAACTGTAAGCTAGAAGTGAATATTAAATGTTTTAAGAGTTATAACTAAATGATGTCCAATTTGTAAAATTATAATCCGTTACACAAATTGCGCAACTCTGCTTAATAAATTTGAAATGTAAATTTGTGTGTTGGCAAAAAGAAAATTTAAAAATGGTTGAAAATAACCGAATTCATTAAATATATTCAAAACGTAAATTCAC
This sequence comes from Prosapia bicincta, assembly GCA_036971475.1. Classification (NCBI taxonomy): domain Eukaryota; kingdom Metazoa; phylum Arthropoda; class Insecta; order Hemiptera; family Cercopidae; genus Prosapia; species Prosapia bicincta. Next base: position 168,468,256 of record JBAIZL010000002.1, read on the forward strand.
AGTGTAAAATTTTATAAAATGTATAAGTTGAATGCAAAAGGATGTAGCAAGTAGCTTGTGTAAGCAGTTTGGTAAAGTTAAGGGAGAAAACCAGTTATAACCAGTTTTTACTTGTAGTGTAGTCAAGGTCAGAGACTCTTATTGTTCAAAACATTTGTCATGTCTGTGCGTAGTAAGTTCTAGATTTTTAAAAGTTTGTGCTTGTCCTTGAAAGTAGTGGTAGAGCACAATTATTTACACAGCGTCCCGTACACGTCCTGTTTGCATAAAACGTGTTCCAACCTTTCGAGTTTGCTTGACTTTCTGTTTAAGAATAGATTCTCGTAGATTTTCTGAAAATAATCCTATTAAACGAAATGGCTTTAAAAATAGACCTTCTGTCAAAGGAGGAATTAGAATATGAATTAAATTTAAGAAATGTCAATTTTAGAAGTGATTCAGTTGCATCTGACGTTAGGAAAATTTTAAGAAAAGTTATAAAAGATGTTAATATAGTGGCTAATCCTATTCATTTGAAAGATAAATTAAATGTAAACAATGAATTTGCAGTTATTAGTGAAAAATTTAAAACTTTGATGAAAAGTGTTAATGATTTAAAAGACGATCCTAGAGTTATTGATACAGTCAGATCAGAAACTAAAGTAATTCATTTAACGACTAGATGTAATGTTTTGCTAAAATTTAAGATCGAACAACAGATGAGGGATGAACTTAATGATATTTTAAAAAAGTTAAATGATTTAAACAAAGCAATAACTGAATTGAATGTTGATGTAAGTTTAAAGACAGAAGTAGTAAGAAAATTATCCGAAGAAAATATGTCGGAAGAAAATTTACAAGAAGTGTTCTTAAGTACCCATGAAGCTTCAATAACATCCAATGTAGATAAAGTCTGTACTAATGTAAGACCCCAGAATGCTGTGTTCGATTTCAGATTGTATAATAAGCTAACAAATCCATTAGAGAGATATCTCAAAATGTTCATTACAACAGATGGTTTAGAATCAAAAAAATTGTTAAATTTTATTAAAGTGGTATTGAAATTGAAAAACGAGGTAAAGCTTTCCGATAATCAAATATTAGAACTAAGTATGAACTATGCAACCGGTCCATTATTGGACAAATTGTTGTCAGCTTTAGAACAAAACAGTAATTTAAAGGAATTTCACCAGAATGTCTTAAAAACATTTATACCCATTAATCTTAGGGAAAATTTAAAAAGAGATTTGATTAATAGACCTCAAGGTATTGGCGAACCCCTGCCTCTTTATGTAAAATCTTTGAAAGAGCATAATGAATTATTGTTAGGTGAATATTCTGAAAATGATTTAGTTGAACTAATTAAATTAGGGATGAATCCAGAAACCAGGAATAAGTTGTCATTCATTAGAAACCCTACATGCTTAAATGATTTTAACGAAATGTCTGTGCAAATACAAAACATTACATATAATGATCATGTTAGAAATAGAAATAGTGAACAACAGTTCAGGGCATGTCAGAAGTCCAATATGTATGGTAATTCTAGCAATAGTAACTATAACAATAATAATTCTAACAATGGTAATAGTAACAATCGCTATCAAAGACCACCTCAACATCAAAATTATAACCATAAACCAATTAAATGTTTTAAGTGTGGTAAATTGGGTCACAAGGCTAATGTGTGCAGAACAAATTCAAAAAACTGATTAGGAGGGAGGCATTCATCAGGGATACCTCCCGCAATTTTGTAAAAAATATATCTTTGGCTAAGCATAAAGGTAACTCACAAGTAAATTTCAACACAAATGATAAAAAGAATAACAAATGTAATCAGGTCAATTATTGCCAAAATGTAAATAAGAAAAATGTTAATTATAAAAAGCATATTTTTAATAAAAATAATAAAGATAAAAATAAATGCCTAAGGGTTTTGAAAATGGTAAAAAATAGAAAATGGATGAAAATCCAACCTAAAATAGTTATGTTACCAACGATAGATATAAAAATAAATAAGATAAGCAATAAAAGTAAAGCCCTTATTGACACTGGAAGCTCAATCAATTTAATTAATGAAAAATATATTCAAGAGAATAAATTGCTGAACAAAATAACAATGTATAAGTCAGATATGGAAACTATTGTAGCTGCTAATAATGCCGAAATTAAAGTGAAAGGTTTTTGCATTCAAAAAATAAAAATAAAACACTTTAGCTGGTATGTAAAATTTTATATTGTAAATAATGTAACTTGGCCCCTGATATTAGGAACTCCATTCATCCATGAAACAGGTTTAATAATAGACATATCAAAACAAGAATGTTATTTTAATTTTGATCCTACAGTAAAAATAAAGATTAATAATTTTAAATCCTTAAGCAATAACAATATAATGAGTAATAGTAAAATACAAATTGGTAGTCCAGAAGGAATTAAAGAAATAGAAGCAATAGTAAGACAATTTCCTAATGTATTTACAGACAAGATTGGCAAAGCCTTAAATTTTAAATTTGATTTAAAAGTAAAATCTGAAGAAATTGTAAAAGTTAAACCATATCCCATCAGTCCACCTAAAATGACTATTCTAAAAGGAATAATAGATGATTTACTAGCACAAGGAATAATTGAGCATTCCACTAGCCCATATTTGAGTCCTTCATTTTTAGTGTCAAAGGGTGATAAACATAGACTTGTAGTGAATTATGGCAAAATGAATCAATTGATAGAAAGAGTTTCACATCCTATTGGCGACATGGCCGATTGTTATCAATTTCTGGGTAATGCTAAGTATTTTAGTTGTATTGATCTTTGTAACAGTTTCCACCAGATACCGCTTACCGAAAATAGCAAAAAATATACCGCGTTTTCAACACCTTTTAGTCAATACAATTATACGAGAATTCCATATGGTTTGCATGTAGGCAGTGGAATATTAAGCTCGTATATAGAAAGAATTTTTAGCGATATTAAGTTTAAATACATGTTAAACTTTGTTGATGACATCCTTATATATAGTAATAGTTTAGAAGAACATCTGAAACATGTTAGAGAGGTAATTAGTAGATTGAGTAAAAATAACTTAACTGTAAATTTGAGCAAGGTAAAATTTGTGTGTAAAGAGATTAATTTTTTGGGCAATAAAGTGAGCCATAATCAAATTAAAATCGATCCAGAAAGAACAAATTCAATAAAAAATTTTCCTAGACCAAAAAATGCTAAGGAAGTGTCTAGATTTATAGGCATGGTGTCATTTTTCAGTAGTTTCATTAAAGATTATGCCAAAATTGCTAGTGTATTGAACGAGTTAAGGAAGAAAAGAGTTAAATTCCAGTGGACGGAAGACTGTGAGAAAAGTTTTAACACCTTAAATAATTGTATATCCAATCCTCCCTGTTTAGCAATAGCAGATTACAACAAGCCTTTCTATCTGATGACAGATGCCAGTGAGCATGGCGTTGGTGCATGCTTGTTACAGAAAAATGAAGCCGATCAAAAGAAACCAGTAGCTTACTTTTCAAAGAAATTCACAGATTCAGAGAGAGCTCTTTCAGTATACGAAAAGGAAACTTTAGCCATTGTTCTTAGCATCGAAAAATTTTATAAATTCTTAGAGGTACAACCCTTTTACTTGCTTACAGATAATCAAGCATTATCATGGTCTCTTACACATTTCCGAAAGTTAGGCAAATTGGGAAGATGGTTGGAGAGAATTGTAAGTCTACCTTTCAACATATTTCACATAAAAGGGCAACAGAATGTCGTAGCCGATGCTCTTAGTAGGATCCACAATAATGGGGAAGGTATTGATATCGAAATAGTGGAGATAGAGTCGAAGGACGAAATCTTTAAAAAAGATAAACAGGGGAAGAAATTCCAATCTATTAACAACAACAAATGTCCTAATCTTCAAGCTAATGTAATTTCGCAAATACCTTTAGGTTACCTAGATTTGAAAGTACATCAAAAAACAGATCCTGAAATAACGAAAATTGTAGAAAGTATTAAATCTAAAACTAACAATAAAAAATTTTGTATGAGCAAAGGCCTATTAATGTTTAAAGATAAAAACAAATTAAAAATTTATTTGCCTGTTAATTTGAAAGACATGATGTTCGAATATTATCATACTTCATTTCTTGGTGGACATCTTAGTCAATTAAAAACAATGTCAAAGATTAACCAATATTTCTATAGACCTAATTTGTGTAATTTTATAAAACAAAATATTAAAGATTGTCAAATATGTGCTACTTGTAAACAAGCACCAAAAATTTATAATGGGAAACTTGTAAGTTTTGTATCAAACAATCCCATGCAAAAACTGTATGTAGATATAATGGGACCATTAGTAAGGAGTAAGAAAGGTCATAATCATTTGTTAATTGCAGTAGATGATTTAAGTAGATTCTGTTATATAATGCCTTTAAGAAATGCCAAAGCTGTAAATGTCATCAACAAGTTGAGAGATGTAGTTTTTGCTAATTTTGGTATGCCTCGTTTCTTGGTGTCTGATAATGGAGCATGTTTTAAAGCCATTGAGTTTAAGAATTTTATGTTCAATAATGGAATAAAACATATCAAAACCCTACCGTACATACCTAGAGCCAATAAGGCTGAGAGATATATTAAAAATATTAAGGTTTTGTTAAGGAGCTTTTTTCATGATAAACAAACAATGTGGGATGAAGGACTTCATTATTTGCAAATTTGTCTAAATTCAGCCTTCAATGAATCCACTGGCCATTCAGCCTTTGAGTTAATGTTTAATTTTAAACCAAATGATTTATTAACAAATTTGTGGAGTTTGAATGACATTGTAGAAAATAAAATTACTAAAACAGAAATAGCAAGCAGACTTAACAAAGCCATAAAAAATATTAAAATGTCAATTGAGAAAAATAAAAAGTATGGTATCTATAAAGGTGATAATGTACATCATTTCAAAATAGGAGATAAGGTGTATGTAAAGCATCAGTCATTATCAAAAAAGATAGATAAATATCAAGCTAAGCTAGATGTAAAATATAAAGGTCCATACAAATTATTATATTTCTTAAACCCTGTAAGTGTTTTGATACAAGGGGTAGAAAATTTAAATGAGATACGCAAGGTGCATATCTCGCAATTAAAAAGAGGGTAGGAAACCTCCGCAGCAATTGTTCGTAATGCGAATAAAAGGTTATTAATTTAGACTTAGACTACACAATTACACAAGGGGTAAGACTATTTGGTCCCAGACTCATGACGTGGACCACACTTACAAGACGGACTGACTTTACAAAACAAACTACTTTAAATTAAACAATACATAATTAATAACAATTTAACAAGCAAAAAACTGAACAATTTGCAACAACTATTAAATGATGTTTATGAAAGATACAGGAGTAATGAATCATGTAATTAGGTATAAATTTATATGTAAACTTCGTATTTAAAGACAATGGTGCGCACCGAATAAATAAAAACACTATTGAAGTGAGTTGATGTTATTTATGATTAGTTGATAAAAGTGTTTTAATGAAATAAAGGCAGTAAGGAACATTATGAGAAATTTTAAGAGTATATGTCTATACAATGTTTTAAAAATGTGAAAGAAGAGATGATTATGGATTTATTTGTAATAAAAAAAGGTTTAATTTTGTTTGGAAGGATGCTAAATCCGAGAAATAATTTGTTTGTATTATGTTAATGTAATGTAAAAAAAAATTTTTTGTTAGTTAAACTAAGCTTGTTCTAGTTACGGACATGCAAGTTATGTTAAAGGGTTTATGATATGTTTTCCCAAAGAAAATAATTTGATTGTTAACTTAAGAGTTGTTCGTAAATCGTTACATTTAAAAAAAAAAAAGGGAGAAATGAAATGACACAATTTTTTTTTCAAGAGGGGGAAAAATATGTAACACACTTTAGATGGTGTTACATATTAAATTTGCAAATTTCAGAAAATAAACGAGAATAAATTCAAAATTGTAATAATGTATAACTATGTAAGAAAAATTGTTATGTATGATAAATATTTTTAATGAGATCTCTGGCTGATAGTGACATCTAGCGAGAAAAATTAAAATAAGTAATCAAGCTAGGGATATGCGCCCCGCGGATGCGCGATAGGTAGGAAGGTTGCTCGCAATTAATTTTTCTCTCTCATTTGGCCAGGATGTAACGGGGAAAGGACGTCTCCAAATAGCAAGAAGATGTATTTAGTTTCTTTTTATTTTAATTAAAATAAAGTATTATTTTCTTTCAATCATGGCATAGAACACGGCATACGATACCAGATACAAGATGGGTTGCAGACTTTTGAGGGCTTCTCCCGATGCTTATTCACGAAGATGAATCCAGGCTTTACCGAGATTTACCACGAGGTGGAAGGGAAGTTGCGACAAGTTAACACAGCTAAGTGGGCGATTTAAAACTTTTAAAACTTAATTTCAAAATTTAAAATGTTTCGGAGCAGAATTTCTAAATAATGAACATTGAACTTTTTAATTAAGAAGCATAATTATAATTACGCATCTTTTGGTGCCAATATGTTCAAATTTAATTATTAAATTTGATTATACAAGAAAGGCAAGTAAACTCGAATATATGTTCATTTTCAGCCATTGATTAATTAATTAATTGAAGGATTGCTATCATTAAAAATTTATAAGTAAAATTAAAAATGTTCCATAATCCGTAACTGAGTGTTAAAGAAATTTATGTGTCATGATTTTAATTTATTTTATCTGTCTATCTCAAAATAAAAGTTTATGATTTGCTTTAATTGAATTTAAAAGTCATTATTTTACCAGCGCACAATTCCTTGCATTTCAAATAAGTAAACCTTAAGGATTAATTCAAGAATATTCTGCTAATTTTAATTGTTTAACTTGGTAATTTAAAATACTTTAACTGTAACGGATTTATAGCTTCTATTGCGTTACAGACAGACGTTTCATTACGCCTCAACTGTAAGCTAGAAGTGAATATTAAATGTTTTAAGAGTTATAACTAAATGATGTCCAATTTGTAAAATTATAATCCGTTACAAAATATAATATTTATTGCAATAATAAAACATTTTCGACAAGTTTGGAAAAAATGTTCATTATCAAATAGTTAGTTAATAATAAAAACTGTACCACCTATTAAATAATTTTCAATTTTTTTAATATTTTGCGAGAATTATAATAAGTGTGAATGATGAAAAGATCACATAGTAATATTATACATCTGTATATATCTGACGTTATTGTATCATGAAAGAAAATCAGCAGTTACACATTTGTTTATTAAATAACACGCTATTATATCTTTGTATTCCCATTCCACAATCATTATCAACCATTAGTTGTTTTTAAATTTATTAAATAAAATATAAAATGACAATTTTAAGGGAATGTGGACAAAGCCGCTAAGTAGCACTAGAAATAAAAATGTATGTATAATATTATTTCAATATTTTAACAACAATGTCAAAAGATAAACATACATAAATTACACCTCTAGAATAAAATTACTAATTTTAATTAATTTTTTACATCAAAACTTAGCATAGTTATTAAAGGTGTGGTACAAAAATCCAATTAAAACGCTAGTGACAACTTGACGTAAACTGTTGACGAGTATTCGGCGATGTGATGATGCACAATGTATTTACAGATGCCCTGATGGGGTTCGGCCCAACAAGAGTTAGTTTTTAACTATTTATTTAATGTTGTAGTTGTCAACACTGATTGTACAAGAAACACAATCTCCAGTTATTAATTGTACTTAGTAAAAGCTATAGGCGAAGCTATAAGAACTCAAGTGGGTGCTTGTACCCGGAGCTACACTGCAATAGCCTACATATGCAGGACTAGCTTCGGTCAATATTTCCTTTTGTACTTTAGCACTACTTCTAGTTCCCACTATACGTAAACACACACACACACACACACACACACACACACACACACACACACACACACACACACACACACACACACACACACACACACACACACACACACACACACACACACACACACACACACACACATACACACACACACTCACACACACACACACACACACACACACACACACACACACACACTCACACACACACACACACACACACACACACACACACACACACACACACACACACACACACACACACACACACACTCACACACACACACACACACACACACACACACACACACACACACACACACACAAACACACACACACACACACAAAACACATGTGTGTGTGTGTGTTTGTTTGTTTGTGTGTGTGTGTGTGTGTGTATGTTTGTGTGTGTGTGTGTGTGTATTTATATATAATTACTCACTATTTTATTGTAGAATGCCTTTCTTTGGATCTGGAACATAGTATGTTACAGAGATTGTAATGTTTGCTATTGGACTGAAAAAAATAAAAAAATGTTTTTTATACCTGTAATATTGATTAACAAAACTAATGTTGTTATAAGTAAGCAAGATCTGTATTATAACTTAATTTGTTTTATTTTCTAGCAATGTTTTCAAAAATTAACCTATAATTTTCTATACCTGTACTAAATGGAAATAAGATAGTCACTTTAAAATGAACACTTCTATCAGGGCAAAGCATCAGCCAATTATATAGGAAAAACATATTTTATACTAATAGCGTCTGGATTGAAGGTCAAATGCTGTCACAAACCATGTTCCTGAGATTTGGACAAAAATAAATATAACAACATGTGATTGGTTTCTGTGAGGTTATTTTAATAATGTTCATTTTTTTAAATTATAACACAAACCTCTAAATACATTTCTCTAAATATTGTACAAATATCATGCGAATCATTTAAAATAAATACAGTAAAAAGTACAAATTAGGTTTGTATTATTTTTTGAAAGTAATTTTTTATAAATATTCTTCTCATAGATTAGTCATATCAACACAAGAGAAAGTGTAATAATAAAATAGAAAAACTACTGAATAACTGAACAATAACGGAACAATTTTAATACTTAAACACAAAATAAATTATAACCGACGGCAACCATAACAGATAGGTTTTCGTTAGATCTTTTCCAATTAATAATTTTGTATCATGTATTATTAGACATAGACTATTACTATGAGTTATTTTACCATAAATGTAATCCTATAACGGGGCAAATAAATATACTTACAGCCTTCTGAGAAAAAGTGTCTACTGGTGTTGGTATTTTACATGTCGCCTGAGTGGAATACGCTAAACCAAGGAAGACCAAAAACCTGAACAAATGCTTCTGGAAACCTAATACACTTTTATTGTATACTTAAATTAAAGCATTGTGCTCGCGGGAGGATAGGGAATTTCCAATCCTGCCCCCTAAACAAGAATTTAGAATTCCCCTTTCAGGAAAGATTTAAAAAGATAACCGTTCCTAGGCCTTGAACACCGTCAAAAAAGTTAACGAAACAAATAGGTTCTAATTAAGTTAATCTATACATGGTTATTTTGAAATGAATTTCTTGTTGTTTTCAGATCAACTATTATTCCCTATTTATCCTTGTTGATATAATTAGGAGGTCTAAGGGTAAACATTGTTTTCATATATGTCTGGTGCTTGTATACATTGTGTATATTTATACTAGTTTTACAATATTGTAAATCCCTAATGTCTCAGTTGATGTCAAGTTACAGGATATAATTCGTACTTTGTAACATAAACCGTATTTTAATGGCTCGATTTACTTTACAATTAACTTAATAATTTCGATAGTCTTATTCAATTCCTTCTACTATTTTTCACTAACCATATATATATCATGTCCAAATTTTCTATCTTTTATAAAATACGTTTTTATTGATCCAATTAAGTTCAAATACAATTTTTGTTTACCTCTAAGGAATGGCAATGGATGTTAATTTTGTTGTTTTCAAATGCTTATTCAGTAATTAAATTTTAAAAATGTTGATGTCTCTCTCGGATTCAAACTGAAAGAATACACTTTGGAAATCTATCACTTTGGCACTGAGTCAACTCTGTTACTTGAAGATGTATGTGAAATTACAAGAGAAAGGTTCCCCGCAATAATGAATCATTACAAGAAGAGGATGTAAAGAGATATTATAGATCACCGTCAGCTTCATAAATTAAAAACGAAATAAAATAAGGTAATAAATAATAAAAAATAAATTAATAGTCCAACGCCACATACTTTACCGAGAGGGAAATTTATAATTGCAAGAAAATTCCTTTTTTATTTAGCTACTTATTAATGTGAATATGTCAAATGTATATACATATCGACTGTAATTATATAATAAAAAGCAATTAAAATAAAATTTACCGATTGTTGATCTCAGTAGAAATTGACTTCAATTATACATATTACTTGTTTACTAGGCTATAAATAAGTAATGGGGACTCCTTATAGAGTGTATCCTTTAGGACCTTTTACTAGAGGTATAAACATAAAGGCCAAACAAGAAAGAGATCTAAAATATGATATTATTTCTCTGTTACAAATTTGATTGACAATTTTAGAATGTAAGACAATGCTGCCAGTTAAAGGTTTGTCGGGTTGGTTTTGTGGCGCACAAGAGGACATCTCTTCATAACCAACATGCTTTTAACATGAAAACCGTTATTTGTGTTCTCAAATTTGGATCCAGATTACCTCTAACAAAATTGACCAAATTCTAGTATGATTGAATACAAGTACTGTCCTCGTCTCACGAGAAGAGCCTTGACCTAAGCAGATCAAAACGTTATGGTCAGGAGTACATCGACAGCGCATTATCAGAACTGGAAACTGAGAGTAACTCATTTCTACGCCACGGTTTTTCTCGTGGGCTGGTGACAGTAATTTCTCACTAAATATATATAGGAAATTTCTCTTTTAAGCAAATTACAACTAAAACGTAACTGAATACATTGTAAATTGGTAGTAAATTATTTAACTAATAAACGATGACGAGAAATTACTTTACCTCTTGTGGTAACATCTACCATTAGATTGTCGCGATGGTACCAAACGTAACATTATCATTATTTTAGGTAAATTGAATTTTAGATGTGTGGCTAAAGTCGTTGGTCGTTAATTGCGGAAGTTCTGGAATAAAGAAATACGAGAACTGTGAAAGGAGTTACGTTGCAGGTCTTTCGGAGTACTGCTCCTTTGTTGTGATAGAGTGAACTGATTAAATTTGCTATTTTATGATATTCTCTTGTTTATTGAATTATTATAAAAGCGCCAAATTATTTCGATTGCAAATATGAAATGTATTTTAAAAATTAACGACCTTAAACTAAATTATTTAACAATATTAAGGCCATTATCTTACACAGAAGTGTCATCTGCAACATTTTTTTCGATGTTCGACACATACACACAAACACACATACACACACGAACACATTCACACGCACACGCACGCACACACAAACCCAAACACACACACACACACACACACGTACACGCTAGTTTATACTCAGAAAAATAGTGTTTATAGTATGTCAATAATAGTCTTACAAACTTACACGAGATTATACATTTTAAAATTGTAATACAGAGTGCATATGTTATCCGATATAATTTGAAAATTACCTCACACATGTATATTTAATATCCTCTAGTCCCTAATGTCAAAATGATTCCAATAAAAATGTATTCCCACTAAGCCAGGCTCACAAATACAGAATCAGGGATAACAATCTGTCGCTGTGGACAGTGTTATAATGCTTAAATAATAATTAACCCTGCTCTAGTCATTGGATGAAAATGGATTATCTTATCGCTGCTGTACGCAATTATTATCTGATGATTTAAAAAACTCAGGATTTTCCTATTTAAAAATGTGTATTTTAACACTCGTTATATTCTGGTTTGCAGCTGGTTTTTAAAACATGAATATTAAATTATTTATGTAAAATAATTAAACTCATATTGACATACGTTATTACACACACAAGCACACACACACACACACACACACACACACACACAGACTCACACACACACATACACACACACACACACACACACACACACACACACACACACTCACACACGAACACAACTCACAACTCACTCGCACTCACGAACACACACACTCGCATTCACACAAAACATACACACTTATCACACAGACACACACACATACCACTTCACACACACATACGCGCTCGCACACACACACACACACACACACACACACACACACACAAACACACACACATAGACACTTACATATACTTACAAATACATATTGGTAATCAAATGACTCGGAGGCCTTGGAGTTTTTGCATGTCGCACATTTGTCCACAGATAGCGCTTCTTGTCGCGCTGGAATCGTGGGCATTTGTGAACAGGTAGTTCAGTTTGATTCGTGAATTTTTGAGTTACAAGACTATATCCTATGCTTAAAAGAACAAGCCCACTTTCACTACGGGCGGTTGCTACTATATACATATCTATAATGCGCAGCATACTCACACCGCTTCATGCAGGCAACTCAGCCACACGCAGACTCTAGGTGTTCTAAAACAATGTTTGCGAAAAATCACGAAGGCTCCTAGATGTACAAGATTAATACTGCTTCTCACTGACTTGAAAGTGCCTTCAAACAACACCTCCGACACTTAGCAACAAGGTTCTACAAATAAGCTCACGCAAATACAACATCCACACTCATTTCCTCGCTGGGTAGATACTACCTCACCCACGACACTCACAGACGGACAATGTCCCTACTGACCGCCTAGCTCAGTCATGATGTAAATAGTACATATATATATATATATATACATACTAATAGATTTTGCTTCAGTTATGTTGCTGGTGTCGCATTGACACATTCCAAGTGTCGCAGCTTAGCCCTAACGGATGTACAATTTGATAGCATGACTTTTCTGTTTCAAGTAGGCAGCAGAAGAAGAGGCGCATGTCATTCCTGCCATAGACTCACTAACACGGTATTTGCAAGGTAATATCCATCCTTATTCCTTAGCATACAGTGATCTAAGCCTCCAAGGTTCCTGCATGATGTCTCGCGGTATTTCGCCTGGCAGGGTTTCTTTCTTGTCAGGTGTTTTCATCCTGCTTTCAGCGAAACACTTAACGTACTGTTTCATTTTACTATCTCCTGAATCTCCATGGAAAGAGCTTATGAGCTTGGTACATGGGCAATCAACCCCATTTCCTTCACTAGGGGTAGATATAGTAACTGCATGCGCATGTGAGACGGAGGTTGGCTACCACGATGTCCGGGCGGGTTTTGAGAGCAAATACCCAGTTAAAAAAAATTCCTTCTTGTTTGTTCGAGTCACTTTATTGCTTTTTCATTCGGGTTTCGTTTGTTTGAATCAATTTCTTAATTCGTCATTCACATTTCGTTTGTTCTAGCCACTTTATTACTTTGTTGTTCACGGTGCAATAAACGTAACAGTAACGTTTGTTTTCGTTGAAAACTATTGGACAACGCTATCATCATAGGCACACAAACACCAAACCAGAAGGAATGTAATCTTTGCAATAATCCAGACAGAAACAGATGGTACACAAGTTGGAAAAACATGACATCTTGTGAGAGAATTGGGCAAGAATCTGGCTGATCCAAAATTACTTTGAAGACTTCCAGGAATTTCCAAAATCACAGTACTTATCCACACGAGACCTCGTTCTGTGGGGTTATCTACAGGGAAGAGTTTACATTACAGACGCTTGGACTTTGGATGATCTGATGAACAATATTACACTCGAAATCAACAGTATTGACAACGAAATGCTCTAGCAAACTGCCAAACATCTGGAACGACGTGTTCATTTGTGTCTAAGGAGAATATTTTCAACATACTATTTTACTACCAAATAATCTCCCAGATATTCTGTACATGTAGAGCACAATACCATGTTTTTTGTGTTTTTCTTCTTAAAATAAACCAAAAGTTATAATTATGTGACTTATATCAATCACTCTCTCTCTCTTTTTCTCTCTCTCTGTATATATACGAGTATATATATATATATATATATATATATATATATATATATATATATATATATATATATATGCTGATACCTATTCCTTCAGGGATGGAAAAATATGATGAATAGCTATTATCTGGAGTACATCCGTTAATTCTCAAGTGCATAAAATCTCATCTAGTATTGACAAGGTGAACCCAACATTGAAGAGCGAGACTCTCGGAAGTAGGACTCGCTCTTCAGCTGTTGTTGGTTTAACCTCGTCAATGCTAAATGAGGTTCTAGCGAAACGTCGGAATTGCGATTTTATACACTGCAGAATGAAGGGATGTACTCCAGATGGTAGCTATTCATCATATACATACACACACACACACACACACACACACACACACACATATATATATATATATATATATATATTAATAGTTTTGTAAAAATATTTTATTAGATAATTATTTTCCTGAAGATGCTGGTACTATTTTATCAGCGAAAAGCTTTGAATAAATATATTCATTAAAAGTATTCTTGTTTTTGAAATAATTATAATTTATTATATATATATACATTCTTCTGAGAATTAGTTAAATAAGATTTTTGAACGATCAACATTGTCCTATTTTTACCACTGCAACTTGTTTATCACCATCCGACGCCCTAAAACATTCCAAGAGGTTAGGGACTCCTAAAATGGGACTCTTATTTGTTCATGATTGCCAATTAACCAACAATTAAATCAATCAATTATTTTATTAAATAACATTGCCATATATCATGACAAAACACGCTTTTCTGTAGAATCCAATTTGCAAAATAATTAACTGAATATTGTGATCAAGAAGGCACAAACCGAAGAAGGAAACTTCGGATCCTTAAAAAGTATAATTCGTCTTGATATTTAAACATTTTAATCTCATGGATACAACAAAGATCCATTTCGGAGCCGCATTGGAATTTCGAAGAAAGTATTCATTAGATGATAGATTAAAATTTCCTTGAACTCCTCATTTCTTGTTGAATGATGAGAAACTAATATATAATTAGAATTCAAAGAGTTTTTTAATGTAATGAAGAGCCAATTTCCGACCTGTGAGAATAGTGCAAACATGGTTTGAAGGAAGATTGAAAATATGCAGAGCGTAAACCGTGGGAGCAATCTTACTTTATTCAGTATGATCAAGGCGTCTGAGTTTCTTTTCAGAGACATTAATTGGCTACCAGTGGCGTAACGGCAGCTTAATATAGACTTTAAATGTATTCCTGTCTCTATATTTCTTGACGAAGTTATTACTTTTGCAAAATGATTATTTCTCGCGTATCTATGTTTGCATGGCTTTGAAATATTTAAACCTAGTTTGAATAAGTCTTTTTTTAATCGGATCTTTAAAGAGGTAAAAAAAATTGTAATTATATTTAGATATGGGCGGTTTATACGCGATTGTAGTAATATATTATTATACCCTAAACTAAATGTAGTATTTATAAACACAACAGCTGAATATTCAACTCGAACAGGGATAAAAAGTAAAAATAAAATTTATTTTCCAAGAATAATGTTTATTGTTTAAAAAAAAAAATAATCAATTTATTCTAGATTATATTTAAAAATGTATTTATGGATACTGAAAAACAACTATAGCCACTGCCCAATATATATTATTCCATTCTGCATCATAGTTACTAAATAAGTTTTAATCAGTATTTCTAGGATTTTAAACTATAAATAACAAACTAATTAGTTTTTGTTATGTTTACATTACTTCTTTTGTAATGAATTTTACTGGTTATAGCGGAAAGGAAAGGCGTCCGAGATCACCCACTAAGAGGTTCAGTATTTTCAAGAAACTTTATATTTCTCAGAGGATTTTCATTTTAGATTTTTCTTAAGAAAATATTTTATTTAGAAAAAAGTTAACCGCGTTTGCAGCAGTGGAGTGAGGTGTAGCTTTATTGAATTTATTTAACCAAACACTTTACGTTTTTCTTCGATATTCAAAAGTTTAAGAATTACCTACCGCCATCAAATAGCTTAACTGATAACATATGTTTTCATAAAACAGCTGATTTTATGTAATAGGTTATGTGGTAGAACATCAGTTTTAACGCATCGGTTATGTTACTTCGTTTGTTTTAATTGTAATTATTTAATAAAAAGTAATAAAAATAAAATTTTTCTTCGTTGATGTAAGTAGGAGTTAAATTAAAAAATGTTTGTTTTTATTACTTGTTTATTTTCTAAACCTTTTGTTTTAAAAGAATTGGTTTACAGTAGTGCAGACTTCGGCGTCTATTAATTCAATTCATAACAAAACCTTCCTACAATATAATTCCACCTTAACAATTTACTTTCCACCTTTAAATATCTAAACTCTTACACTGCCTTCGCTTAGCTATACGTGATCCGACCGTATTGAATATGTAATGAGAATCTTCGGCATTGCAAGGACCAACGTTTGAAACCGTAATGAGAGGGTCTTGGTTAGAAGACTCGACTCGAATATCTACTTGCCAAATTATGTGTCAACAATTCTGAATGAGCTACTTCAGTGCGCAAGGATGAGATATATTCTTAATTTGTAGAAAACCCATACGACGTGTTACCATTTTAGGTTAGGTTTACTTTAGGGTTATTCCGTGGACCTGTGGTTTCAACTTAATATAAAAGATTTTAAATAAAACAAAACTTCAAATATTATTATTTACCATAAGATTAATGGAACAACAAGACGTGATAAACAATGACCAAAAAATTATATTTTTACAAACACTCTAAGAATATTTAAAATGCTTCAAAGACATTAGAGTTAGTTACAATCTAAGGCGCTACTGATCAGTTTGAAAAACGTTTGTTAAAGTTTGTGAATGTGATGGTATTTTGCAACTTTAAACATTTACTGAATGTTATAAAAATGTTTGTTTTGACATTTGTACAGAGAATGTATTGTTAATAATAATAAAATATAATAGAAATCAATATTATAGGGACTCGTGATTGAATTGTGAATTGATTTTATTGTTTTATAAGAAACCGTATTTAAATTACCTTTTCTATTTGTAATCTGATTTAATAGAACACACTACTTAAAGAGATTCCTTTTACTATTAAAAAAAACTGATTTTTTCAGAATATAATTCAGTCGAAATTATAGATAGGCGACTAAGCAATAATATTGGGTGATTAGCTTTGTAAGTCTGGGACTCCCTTACATCTATTTTTTTTTGTTAAACAGTTATTGCTTTGAATTAAATTAAGAAACCCGACTAATTATTAGGCACTAAAATATGTTTTATATTCAATATATCAATTTCATTTCATACATCACCTTGCGATGTCAGTACCAGATAACAGTCAGTGATGTGCCAACTTTAGCTAAACTAGTCACAATAGCTGATCCGGCAGAAGTGGGCCTGTCTTATCTATAATTATTCAATTCCAACAAGAATGAAAAGTAAAATTAAATTTTGTTTTTCAAAAGAGTAATGTTTATTTTGATGTACAACAATATTCGATTCATTTTAGATTATATCTAACCATGTACTTATAGTTACTGAAAAACAACTACAGCTACGAGGTCATTCGGCATCGTAGCTACTAAATAAACTTCAATTGTTTATTTCTAGGACTTGAGCGTAGTAATAATAACTTAATCCGTCCGTATCTTTATTAAAACAAAAGAATTAAATTTTATTCCTTATATCTATTATATTAAAATAATATGTTAACACACACAAATTAAAATTCATACTTATTATATAAAAATAATAACTATTTTAATAAACCAATTTTATAAATTAATACATTTTCCGCTTATACATTAATACATTTTTAGATTATAAATTATTACATTTTTAGGTTATAAATTATTGAATTTTTAGCTAATAAATTGATAAATTCTAGCTTATAAATTATTACATTTTTAGTTTATAAACTAATACAGTTTTTGCCTATAAACTATTACATATTTAGCTTATAAATTAATAACCTATTATCTTATAAATTATTACATTTTTAGGCTATAAATTATTACATTTTTAGTTTATAAAATATTACATTTTTAGCTTATAAATTATTACATTTTCAGCTTAAAAATTAATACATTTCTAGCTTATAAATTATTACAATTTTAGCTTAGAAATTATTACATTTTTAGTTTTTAAATTAATACATTTTTAGCTTAAATATTAATACATTTTATCCTATAAATTAAAACGTTTTCAATTCAATAGAATTTTACATAATGTTGTACAGTAAATAAAGTAATATAATGTAGGGGTTAGAACAGCTGCTATGCTAACTAGCCTAAACACATAAAAATTGTTGCATGAAATCACATTTTCACCTAATTTAAGTATCAGCTGTACGTCACAGTGGGATTACTATTGATTGATAGTAGCGTCTATAGGAGAGGGGTAAAGGGCTGCCACTTTAGAAGCAATTAAACATTATTCACACAGACATGATTCAATGTATGGTGGCTATTTCCACGTGTTAGTTGTGTTTACACATTTATGTCAACAATAGAGCTCAAGAGTTAAGCCTCCAAAGCCTCGATCCAGTTATTAAAATTCTTTTAGCGTTATGCTTTACCACAATACTTTGAAAATGCTTCTCTCAATATATATAACTCTTATCCCTTGCATTATGTCTATATGCTTTGGATCTTTCTGGAATTGTATTGTTAAATCAATTCTAATATAACAACCCTTCTTTTTTAAATAACTCCTATTAGTTCACAATCTCCCTATATATTGTTCAAGTTACAATCTTTTTTAAATAACTTCTATTAGGTCACAATCTCCCTATATATTGTTCAAGTTGCAATCTTTTTTAAATAACTTCTATTAGGTGACAATCTCCCTATATATTGTTCAAGTTGCAATCTTTTTTAAATAACTTCTATTAGTTCACAATCTCCCTATATATTCTTCAAGTTGCAATCTTTTTTAAATAACTTCTATTAGGTCACAATCTCCCTATATATTGTTCAAGTTACAATCTTTTTTAAATAACTTCTATTAGGTCACAATCTCCCTATATATTGTTCAAGTTGCAATCTTTTTTAAATAACTTCTATTAGTTCACAATCTCCCTATATATTGTTCAAGTTGCAATCTTTTTTAAATAACTCCTATTAGTTTACAATCTCCCTATATATTATTCAAGTTGCATTCTTTTATAAAATACGTTTAGTTCGTTCACTAGAGGTTTAAATATTTTTTAAAAAATTGTAGTGGGGTGATAGTTGAAATTAATACAGTTATTATTTCATTTAATAAACTGAATTAATTAAAATTTTGATTTTTTAATCGATTGTATAACTGATTATTCATTATGATTTTTCTTCCGCTTAATATTTTACCCTTATTTATTTGTAATAAACTGGAGTGAAATAATAATGAGGGTTACTAAAATAGGTAAAAATAAACAGCCTTTAATGTAATGTCTGTGAGATGGTTACTTGGTAACCGAAACATAAAGACACAATATTTGTTGTTAAAGGCTTTTAGCTATTACTTTTTGGGGGAATGGGACGTTTCGCCGCGGACGTTACGCCGCTAGCCCGTTTCGCCGCGAGCCACTTTTTTGCTAAATGTTTCTTCCTCAAAAATGGCGTATTGTCAGAAGTTCCAAAAAAAGTTTTCAACCCAAAATACTTATAATTTTTCCACGCTTAGTTATAGTTTAGCTTAGCAGTATTACCTGATTCTTATTTCTGTTTTGTATATAAGTTGTTTGTCACACATTTCATAAAAACATTAACTTTTGAGTAAATTAATTCTCCGAATTTAATTATCAAATACTAATCCGGTGGTTACTTTCGACTGTGGAATCTCATTATTCTATTACTATTCACAACAAGTACTTGAATAACGGCAAATGACCAACAGCGGGTGATTAAGGCTCATTATCGGATAACTACTTGCTTTTGATGAATTGTTTGTTGCCGAATAAAATTTCCCAGAATTTATCCAGATAATGAGGAATTATTGACTAAGGACTAAACGTGTGGACAATTTTGAAAAGATACCATTAATAATTTACCTGGAAGATATTAGGTTTATGCAACTGGTTTATCAATAAATAGGGGTAATTTTTTGTTTCTGGTGACCTCAAAATTTTAGTAAGAAAGTGGGGATTATAGTTTAACTATAGGCTATAAAGGGATGTATATATAAATAAAATTCATAACTAATTTGCAAACCCTAAAGTGAATAAGCATCAGCTTAGTGGTATTAGTAAACAATGGAACGAGTAGTTCTTGAATCTAAGCAGAAGTTTGCTGATGATGGGTTTCTATACGTATTTGATAGAATGTCCAGTGATGGATTAGTGCAGTTTTGGCGATATGAAAGAAGAAACGAGTGTAAAGCCAGAATTCACGTTGACAATGGCAACGTCATAAAACATATTAATATTCATGCGCACAGTGCCGATCCAGAAAAAATTGAAGCAGTAGAGCGGATTGTTAACATGAAGAGGAGAGCTGAAAAAACAATGGAATCCACATCCCAAGTAATAAATAACTGTATCCAGAATATCAGTGAAGCATCTCAAGGAGCTCTTCCTACTACTTCAGCTTTGCGAAAAGTAATAGGAAGAAAAATAAATGATGTATCATCTGCTCCGCCGAGTCCTATGGCATTGGAAACCTTAGAAATTCCAGAAGAATACAGAATGTACAGCATTAGAGAAGGCGAGTTCGAAAATTTCCTTTTACGCGATAGCAGACCAAATGAAGACAGGACTTTAATTTTTGGACGACTAAGTAACTTCCAGCAAATTGCTGCCAGTCCTAAGCCTCGGAAAAAGTGTGAAGGAAAGTTTTTTTCTGTATTTTTCTTTGACATAGAAAATTATTAGAAGTGAAAACTCAATATCAATCCGTACATATATTATTTATAACTATCAAACCTTCCTGTATGTGTGAGGATTACATAAGTAGTCGTCTCCTCAAATAATAAGTAATGTTCTCGCGGCGAAACGGGCTCGCGGTGAAACGGCCGCGGCGAACCGGCTGCGGCGAAAGATCCTAGATCCACTTTTTGGTGCTATACATAATGTGTAAATACATTTAATTACTAATTGAATTCATAATTTTAAATTAATGACCTGTCTCCTTATTTATTCGTTGAAATGATACGTCAGACTAATTTCAAACAATAGGCCTAATTAAGGTTCAGAGACGTTGCCTAGCAATCTTTAACAATTCCATAATAAATAAAACAAGTATTATGATAAAAATTCAGCTCAACTCCTGCCTAGATCAACAACTAAAAATTGTGTTTTACTTACTACCTGTAACATTTTTATAGATGTGTACATACATTGACAGCATCACAA
>JBAIZL010000002.1:168494523-168602023 GCA_036971475.1 Prosapia bicincta
GCGAAAGTTCAAACTGAATATTTGTTTGAGAAGAAATATTACAACTAACGATTGTAATTGTACTTTTCCCTGATATGTTCGAAGTATCTGTTACAACAGTTGTCGGCCAATTTTATACACAACTTTTCAGAATTTTCAGTATTTAACGTTTAATATTTTTTTTGCTGTCCTTAGTGTTTTTGGTTGGGTAGCACTAAGGATCTTTTTGGCTTCTACAAACGGTATCCTCTGATTAGTCATAATGCACAGGATAACCTTCTGTTCCTTATAATGAAGACAATTAGAGGGTCGTCCAAGGTGACCGCCTCTCAATCAGCCTACGTCTGGGCATTAACGCAAATTGTTAATCATGGCCTTCCATGCTACACCCTGCTTAGAACTAATGTCCCTAAAACTCTGACACTAGAATTAGAGCCTAGGGTTAATCACATAAAGTCTCACTCACGTCCTTTGGTAACCTAGATTTATGTATTCAGGTATAACCAGTTTACCAAAGGTGAGAATACACTAGGCTGTTGCGAAATTCTAGCAGTTTTATCTGATTGCAGAACAGCTCCAATGTCCGTAATAGACTGTGACGACAGTTCTGACTTGATTTTACTCATAGGAAAGTACATCAAATCACTACTTGTGATGAACCCAATTGAGAAATTTAAGGATCTATAGGGAGCTACAGTTACAAATACCAAAACAGATAATGAGGTCAATTTAAAAGAGAGAGTATCTGTGTATCACTTACTGCACCTATACTCTTTAACTTAGAAACAGGTGTAGATTTGAAGGTTCCATAGAATATTTTTAAGGCAGCCATTATGTCAGGCGTTACGAGCTGCTGTACTCGGAGTCGAGTACCCGTGACACGTGTGCACCGCGGACATTCCTTGACCAAGTGCCGAAGCGGCTGTACTCGGAGTTAAGTACCCGTAACACGTGTGCACCGCAGACACTCCTTGACCAAGTGCCGAAGCGGATGGACTCGAAGTTAATTACCCGTAACACGTGTGCACCGTGGACATTCCTTGACCAAGTGCCGAAGCGGCTGTACTCGGAGTTAAGTACCCGTAACACGTGTGCACCGCAGACACTCCTTGACCAAGTGCCGAAGCGGATGGACTCGAAGTTAATTACCCGTAACACGTGTGCACCGTGGACATTCCTTGACCAAGTGCCGAAGCGGCTGTACTCGGAGTTAAGTACCCGTAACACGTGTGCACCGCGGACACTCCTTGACCAAGTGCCGAAGCGGCTATACTCGGAGTTAAGTACCCGTAACACGTGGTCACCGCGGACACTCCTTGACCAAGTGCCGAAGCGGCTGTACTCGGAGTTAAGTACCCGTAACACGTGTGCACCGCGGACATTCCTTGACCAAGTGCCGAAGCGGCTGTACTCGGAGTTAAGTACCCGTAACACGTGTGCACCGCGGACATTCCTTGACCAAGTGCCGAAGCGGCTGTACTCGGAGTTAAGTACCCGTAACACGTGTACACCGCAGACACTCCTTGACCAAGTGCCGAAGCGGATGGACTCGAAGTTAATTACCCGTAACACGTGTGCACCGTGGACATTCCTTGACCAAGTGCCGAAGCGGCTGTACTCGGAGTTAAGTACCCGTAACACGTGTGCACCGCGGACACTCCTTGACCAAGTGCCGAAGCGGCTATACTCGGAGTTAAGTACCCGTAACACGTGGTCACCGCGGACACTCCTTGACCAAGTGCCGAAGCGGCTGTACTCGGAGTTAAGTACCCGTAACACGTGTGCACCGCGGACATTCCTTGACCAAGTGCCGAAGCGGCTGTACTCGGAGTTAAGTACCCGTAACACGTGTGCACCGCGGACATTCCTTGACCAAGTGCCGAAGCGGCTGTACTCGGAGTTAAGTACCCGTAACACGTGTGCACCGCGGACATTCCTTGACCAAGTGCCGAAGCGGCTGTACTCGGAGTTAAGTATCCGTAACACGTGTGCACCGCGGACACTCCTTGACCAAGTACCGAAGCGGCTGTACTCGGTGTTAAGTATCCGTAACACGTGTGCACCGCGGACACTCCTTGACCAAGTGCCGAAGCGGCTGTACTCGGTGTTAATTCCTCGTAACACGTGTGCACCGTGGACATTCCTTGACCAAGTGCCGAAGCGGCTGTACTCGGAGTTAAGTACCCGTAACACGTGTGCACCGCGGACACTCCTTGACCAAGTGCCGAAGCGGCTATACTCGGAGTTAAGTACCCGTAACACGTGGTCACCGCGGACACTCCTTGACCAAGTGCCGAAGCGGCTGTACTCGGAGTTAAGTACCCGTAACACGTGTGCACCGCGGACATTCCTTGACCAAGTGCCGAAGCGGCTGTACTCGGAGTTAAGTACCCGTAACACGTGTGCACCGCGGACATTCCTTGACCAAGTGCCGAAGCGGCTGTACTCGGAGTTAAGTACCCGTAACACGTGTGCACCGCGGACATTCCTTGGCCAAGTGCCGAAGCGGCTGTACTCGGAGTTAAGTATCCGTATCACGTGTGCACCGCGGACACTCCTTGACCAAGTACCGAAGCGGCTGTACTCGGTGTTAAGTATCCGTAACACGTGTGCACCGCGGACACTCCTTGACCAAGTGCCGAAGCGGCTGTACTCGGTGTTAAGAACCCGTAACACGTGTGCACCGCAGACACTTCTTGACCAAGTGCCGAAGCGGTTGTACTCGGAGTTAAGTACCCGTAACACGTGTGCACCGCGGACACTCCTTGACCAAGTGCCGAAGCGGCTGGCAAACGAGTAACCGTGTTTACGTCTTCTGTGTAGAGCAAGCTCACAGAAGCCTCCTAGATCAGGCTTTGTCAAGGTGTTACCTTTTCAGCACTCCTAAAGCGGTTTTGACCAGTCAAAAATCCCTAAGAGAAGGTTTAAGTGTTTTTATGTATATAAATTGTGTTGTGAATATTGTTTATGTAGAAAGTGTGATATGTGTAGAGTGTGTAGTATTGAAGTGAGCCTTGTCAGTAGTGTGTATGTTTGACTGGGGAACCGCGAGGGACGCCAAACACCTCCTTTATAGATGCGGCTAGTCCGCACTACACCCCCTCCCCACTCTGAGTGTAAAGTGCCAGGGAAAGGTTAGTGTTTCGATAAGGGTGCTAATCATCGCTTCTGACAGCAAATGCATGTAATATGGTATAATTATGTTCTGTGTTACATAAATATAAGTACGCACGCACACACACACACACGCACGACCATAAATATAAATTTAAATGCTTTTTAGGCAGGTTTCGTAAGACTTTCACTTAACACCGATAAATAGTCATGAATAATATAAAGGATTTTTTGAATCTTTAGTGAAATAAAACAACATCAATAATGTTTAAGTGTTAGGAATTTATTGCTGCCTAAACTAATCGCATTCTATCTACCATATGTCTGATATTTTCAAAAAATATATAGTTAAACAAAATCATGTCATTTATTAAAGAAAAACGTGGATAAATGTGAATTCATTTCTTTTATATGTTTACACATAAAATATTGAAGATACGTTTTTATCATAACATGCAGAAGCATTTTGCAAAGTTTTAACTATTATTGAGAAAAAGGCAAAACTCCAAGAAAAATAACATTTTTGCAACTTCATCCGATTCGACAACAAAATTCAAAATACGTAGACAACTTGCACAAGCTGAATGCTAAAGTTTCCAAATTGTAATTAATAAAAATCGAAAACAGAAACGCAAGGAACCTCGCACGCACATTCACTGTGGTAGCTCTGGTAATTGTAAGGTAACCGTTTCTGGAGAAATGTTACTTGAGTCAAAAAAATATATAAAGAATTCTGTAAATATACAAATGTTTAAATTTTCTCCAAGATCTTATTTTTTACAAAGCTTGAACTTTATTTCCTAAACCAATAGCATCATGTACCTATGATTAAATGAAAATTATTGAGTGTATTTGAATTCCGAATGTATTTAAATATAAAACAAAATTTTATTGTTTGTTTCTTTCAATTTGCGTTATTTTTCAATTTTAGAAAACCATTTATTTTATCGAAAATTCACTTTATAGTAAAGGTAAAATACCAGTCAAAATAAAGCAGATATTATTAGCTAAGTCTGCATAAGACATATATTTGCAGTTTGATTTTGTTCTACTCTCAATAAAACTGTACGATATTGCAGTGAAAATAAAATACATTCTTTTGCAATTTAGGGATTTACATTATCTTTAAAAAAGTTTAAGTTGTGAAAACAGTTTGGTTTTATTAACGGTAAATAGATATATCGGCAGACATGTTATTTACGTGGGTAGCACATATGTTTTAATGCTTAAACAAATAATGTAGGCTTGTTATAAACTGCCGCAACGGTGTTCCACGCATTACTATCTGTAGAACAGAGGTGTGCATATTAGAGTTGTATAAGACATTTACGTAAGTATTTTACACAAGTACTATATTCATTTATAATTTTTGTTTATGAAGAATGTTTTTTAAATATTACAATTTACAAATTAGGCCTATATATATATATATATATATATATATATATATATATATATATATATATGTCTGTGTGTTTGTTTGTGTGAGTGTGTGTTTGTGTGTGTGTGTGAGTGAGTGTGGTTATGTATATGTGTATATATATATATATATATATATATATATATATATATATATATATATATATATATATTAAATATGATCATATTTTTCTTGTAATAAAATAATTATGAATTAAACATATTTCAAAAACATGAAATATTTTAACACATATATTATATATAACATAAATATTCAGTAAAATAATAAATGTATACAAACTTTTCTTGTTTTTGAAATATGTTAAATATATATATATATATAAAATTATTAAATTAAAAATATTTCAAAAACAAGAATATTTTTAATGAATATATTTATTCAAAGCTTTTTGCCGATAAAATAGTACCAGCATTTTCAGGAAAATAAGATTTTATTAGATAATTATTTTCCTGAAGATGCTGGTACTATTTTATCGGCGAAAAACTTTAAATATATATATTCATTAAAAGTATTCTTGTTTTTGAAATATTTATTAACTATATTACAAGAAAACATATCACCATATTTAATATATAATATATATATATATATATATATATATATATATATATATAACTTTGCAACACTGTTTTCTTGTATTCACTTTTCACTTTCACTATATGTACTAAAACAAGAATCTTACTTGGTATTTATGCGAGTTAACTTTCAATGATTGGTAGTATCTCCATCATCAAGCATCACTGACCTGGGGTTGTAGTAGACTGATATGATAATTATATGTATATATATATATATATATATATATATATATATATATATATACATATATATATATATATATATATATATATATATATATATATATATAACTTTGCAACCCTGTTTTCTTGTATTCACTTATCTCTTTCACTATATGTATTTTAAACAAGAATCTTACTTGATATTTATGCGAGTTAACTTTCAATGATTGGTAGTATCTCCATCATCAAGCATCACTGACCTGGGGTTGTAGTAGACTGATATGATAATTATATGTATATATATATATATATATATATACATCCCGCTATCAATATGGCAGCATTTCATTTTGCAACCATATGGCAGCCACTTGAAAGAGTGGAGTATAAATGTTTTTCGTTGTGTATAATTTATTTCTAATAAACATGATACTACTCCATATACTTTGATTTTATAAAATCTTAAAAATACAAAATTGACTGAAGTACTATCAATACGGCAGCATTTCATTTAGGCATCAATATGGCAGCCAGTGTATATTTTCGTTCCTTCTAATAACAATATGGCAGCCGGTGTGTATATTATTCCCACGCTACTAACGATACGAGAACCAACAGTGTTGCCAGTATGGTGCTACTATCTGACTAGTCAAATGTTTAGACTCTAAGACACGTGTGTGTAATCACGGTAAAAACACAAACATTAGTATGGCCCTTCTTCATTTCAGCTGGCCAATTATTTACTCAACTCACATAAGTCTTAGTTGTTAGTTTTCATAAACGTGTACAACTATCGAAAGCTGACGGGAATACAAGTGTGTGCCTCTACAGGAGTAGCAAAAGGATCAATTAGGGTAAAATATCGGAACACAAAAAAAAGCTAGGAAATAATCAATTGGGATGTTTTTAAGGATGCTGAGTCCACTACTGTGAACAAAATTATCCGGGGATGAACGGGTGGGGCTCTATAGGAGGTATAAAGGAGGATTTTGATTTGGGGTCAAAATGACAAAAGGCAAAAAAAACTAGAAAATGATCAGTCGGAGGGTTTTAATGGTGCTGAGTCTTTTACCGTTATCGAACGTAATGGGGGTAAACAGGTGATCCTCTATGGGAGTAGCAAATGATGAATTGGAGTATGAATGTGATAAGGCAAAACAAAGCTAGAATATGATCAATCGTAGTGTTTTGGAGGTAGCTGAGTCCAATACCGTCTTCCATATTCATCGGGAATGCACGGATGTGGCTCTTGTCGGAATGCACGAAGTAGAAAAGTGGTAGAATTGTGGTACAATTGTCAGAAGGCAAAAAAACAATTGAAAATGATCATTCGGGTGGATTTTAATGGTGCTGAGTCTTTCACCGTTATCGAACGTCAATGGGGATACGCGGGTGACCCTCTATGGGGAGTAGCAAATGATGAAATGGAGTATAATTAATTGTGACATGGCAAAACAAAGCTAGAATATGATAAATCGTAGTGTTTTGGAGGGTTCTGAGTAGAATACCGCCTTCAATATTATAATGGGATGCACGGATGTGGCTCTACGGGAGTAGAAAGGGGATGAATTGGGGTAAAATTTTCAGAAGGCAAAAAAACATTGGAAAATGATCACACGGGTGTTTTAAAGGTGCTGAGTCTTTTACCGTTATCGAAAGCCAATGGGGATACATTGGTGATCCTCTATAGGAGTAGCAAATGATGAATTGGAGTATAAATCTGAAAAGGCAAGACAAAGCTAGAGTATGATCAAACGTAGTGTTTTTTAGGTTGGTGAGTCCAATACCGTCTTCCATATTTATCGGAAATGCACTGGTGTGGCTTTAAGGGAGTAGAAAAGGAGTAAATTAGGGTAAAATTGTCAGAAGGCAAAAAAACAATTGAAAATGATCATTCGGGTGGGCTTTAATGGTGCTGAGTCGTTTACCATAATCGAACGTCAATGAGGATACACGGGTGACCCTCTATGAGAGTAGTAAATGATGAATTGGGGGTATAATTGTGAGGAGGCAAAAAAAAACTAGAAAATGATCAATCGTAGTGTTTTGGAGGGTGCTGAGTCCAATACTGTCTACATTTTTAAAAAGGGATGCTTGGGTGTTGCTCTACGAGAGTAGAAAATTGCTAATTTGGGTTAAAATTGTCAGAAGGCAAAAAAATATATATATATAATAATCACTCGGGAAGTTTTAATGGTGCTGAGCCTTTTACCGTTATCGATCGTCAATGGGGATATACGGGTGATCCTGTATGGGAGTAGCAAATGATGAATTGGAGTATAGACCTAATTGTGAGAAGAGAAGGTAAAATAGAGGTAGAATATTATGACTTGTAAAGTGAAACATTCAACCAAATAAGATTTTATTTTGGTATTTTTATCCTTTGGAGGGAATGAACTAGCTGAAGTAAAAAGATACTATCATGAAGTAACTATAATTGTCCCTGTCACAAGATTAAAACTGATAATACTGAATGATGTGGTCATCCTCTCAGAAATCGATAATAGACATTACACAAACACGTACATGACGGGTTCGATCCCAGGCGCTACTTGGTCACGTGTTACAATGTGAAATTTATACCGCCATTTCTCCCTCTAATTTCAACATACAACCCCACGGGACGTCTCTTTACAATCAGTTTCGTTTCAGCTACAATAGTACATAGTTGTCTTAAGTTGTCTTAGAAATTGTCGCACTGATTGTTAAAATTCTATTATTCGTTATTTTTAATATGAATTAACGAAATGAAACTTAACAAATTTATTGTTTTTAATAAAAACAAATATCCACAAATAAATTTAAACCCTCAATTTAATTCATTTCTTTATTTAGGCTAGTACACACGCCACTGTCTTATAAAAGATATTACTCTCTCTGACGTATGTTTTGATAAAAAAAGGAGGCACTTGCTAAACCTATGCCATACGGGTCGCGTTCTTCGTGTCCTTGATATTTTAAAATTTCCCCGCCCCATTGAAGGTGTTCAGTGCTCTGTCGAATATTAGGAATAGTTCTCCAGGGAAAAAATACAGGAGTGCAAGTAGACGATTGTTTTGTGAATCTGCAGGTTAGGTGTAGACCGGTATCCATCGATTCTCTGGATTGGTTACATGTTTTCAAAACCCTCAACAGATCTGCAACTAAATGAACGGTTTCATCTTTAACAATATTCAATCTAGATTTCCAGCCGTGCACTGCACGGGATAAAGGCCAAGTACGAATTCAACTTTTTTCTTCTGAATTTCTCATTTAATTATCAGTGTTAGAGTTAGTACACTAACTTCTCCTATATCCTTTACTTAATGAAAGTACATTTATTCTCATTTAATTTATTTTATCTCATTGAGCTTTCTGCCACAATTTTTAAATTCTATTTCTTTCGTGCTACAATCTTGTAAGAGTTTTTGCAGTTTAAGAACGATTTTGCAGAATGTTTAGACTAATACATCGAATTTTCTTCAACATTTCTTCTTCAGTGTATTAAAAATAATGAAATATTCAATTTTAAGTTTTTACTGCTTGTAAAAAAATATTAAAGGATAAGTAAAGGGTTGATATAAAGTTTATTTACAGTAAGTTTTAAAAGTTAGGCCTACAGTAGAAAAACAAGAAATATTGTATCACCTTTACCTTAGGTAGGTAACCAGAAAAATCTAACTATATTGTACATTGTAAATAAAAGAAGGCTTTTATTTGGTCGAATCTCATCTAATGTTAATTTATTGTTCACGTAGGCCTAACGAACACGTCCATATTTTATAGGTTCAAACGAGCACAAATTACCATTTTCGGGTAAAAAATTAAACATTGAAATAATAGTATTTCTGTACTTACGACAGCCAAATGTAACCAAAAAACTGTTTTATTTTTCTGTGAGCATATGCTTTATAAGCATATAGTATTCTAACAAGGAGTAAAATTTTCACGAAGATGTGACATTTTAGTGCCAATACCAATCAGTATAAATATTTTATCAAGATAAGGGCAAAACATTTTAAGTATTTATATAAGGATTCATGTATCATAGGTGGTTTTCTGCCAATAAAACTGAGAGCAGTTCAGGTGGTGTAAGCAATGGTAAATATTTAAACTTCTTTAATTCTACATCTCTAAAGAATGTATGTAAGGATATAGTTATTCCCAATGTATATTGCATTGTAGACATCACGGTGAAAAACGATTTCGGTAAGCAATGTAATACATCTATTTTATTTATCCATCATATTTGATTTGTCATAGGTTGTTATAGGTACAATTGTGTTTGAGTAAAGACCTATTTTTTCTAAATGTTCTTCTTTAACTACATTCATTAAATTGTCCTGGTAGTCGTTGTTGGCAGGTTAAAAAAATTATTTAAATCCTCCCTTAGATATTTTCCGAAAGGATGACATTTCACCTTTACTGTGATGTTACTTTCATCAAGACACGTTGAATGCACCTGAAAATATATCTGATAAGATTTAAATATATTTTAATCTTCTTCTTTAGTTCTATCTTTAACCGTATCCCTCCTGGCTCGCATATCTACAAATTGATTTATTATTATTATTATTATGGTGAAAAAAATTACAAATATTTTGGTGAATATAGCTGAGGAACCCGTCTTCAAAAACTAGCTGTAAAATAGCGTTATACAGTGACAGAATGAAATTAGTCACTATGATGGTATTTCTTGTTAAAAAAACAAGACGTAAAAGATAATGACTGTTTTGTAGATTTTTTTCACTTTAAAAAATCTCTCCGTTCTTCGGTCGACATGTTACATACATTTTTATAGTTAGTATCAGAATGATTTTAGTTCGTTCGGCTGTGTTTGATCTCAAGACAAAGTTTTCTAATACTCAATCACTTCTCAAAACTGTCCCCTTTGTTTATATATTTTACGAATCCTACCACTACCAATACCAGTTAATAAATAACTCCTAATTACAAACTTAATATTTCAATTTGAATATTCTCTATTCTTCTTTGATAGAAAATTACTTCAGTTAAGCAACCCTAACCAAGAGCTTATAAAACGTTTTGTAGTCAATCTTTAGACGTTGATAATCATAAATATTTTTACCGATGATCACGGTAATTGTTCACTATACTTCAAATTTACTGATATTTTCCTGATAATCTCGTTTTATTTTTATGGTAGGCGAACAAAAAGACTATCTACGATCAAAACATTGGGCGTCCTGATAAAGTTTACAACGGGCATCGGCTATTTTCTAGCTATAATTGCCGATACTTAGTAGACTATGGTATTTATATCGTATAGTATTCTTGCAAGCAAGATTCAGTACAGTGGTCTTGGAGAGCCAAGCAACATTAATTTATGCATGTACTGTAATCAATAAAGTTCTACATACGTATTTTGTGCATTCTTAATTATAGTATTAGGGTTCATTAGAACTCCTGTTTTTTTTCTAGTGTACAGGAAGCTATTTCCGTGTAATCCAAGTTTTCGGTAATCCGACGGTGTCTCGGTGCCATCTACCTCGAATTATCCATGCACTACTGTATTTGTTTCCGTACCAATGATCACCATACTTGAAACAGTTTTTCATGCAACTCTAAAGTGAGTGAAAATCCCATAGACATTAAAGTTACTCTTGGGACTAGAATATCGAGGATAAACATAATAGATTAATTACATTGCTTACTGAAAACGTCTTGATTCCTAGCTACACTGCAATATACATTGGGAAGAACTATATCCTTACATATAGTCTGCAGAGATATAGAAATAAAGAATTTTAAATATTTACCATTGCCTAAACCGCCTGAACTGCTCTCTAGTTTAATTGGCATATTAACACCTATGATACATGTATCCTTAAATAAGTACTTAAAATGTTTTGCCCTTATGGTCATAGAATGTGTGTATATATCCACGTGTTCTTTCTTATCTACATTATTTATATCTTTCAAACTATTTTTGAGTATTTGGATGAAAAAAAATATATATAATGTTATTATTGATAAAAATGATGTTGTATGGCCTATAAATAACGCTAGCTCTTTAATACCTTGGTCATTCATTTGGAAAAGTTGAGATATTGTTGCCAAGTGTTTCATTATAGTCCTCGATGTAAGTACTTAAGGAATTTGTAAACATGCTATTTTAGGACATACAGCTGTGGATTCGCGACCTTATCTTGGAGAGAACTATGCTGTGTATTTACAGACACATTTCTGATATGGAAACATAAACAGCCGACACTCCGAAAGCCATTCTGACGCGTTTGTTTACTTGATGACCAAACTTATCTTAATGGTCCGGTCAATGCATCTCGTTCTTTTCCCTTGGTGCTCTTAGATACTATAGGATCGATAAAGTATTTATTTTTTAATTTAACTTGCTTTTCAAATTAATTGTCATATCATCTCTTTCCGATTTTAATAATCTAAAAGTGACTATTATTTGCTGTATATTGTTATAATTTGGTAACATTACAAACATGTTAACACTTGTATTAACAGATGTAACACTTAATATGGCCTACGCCATATATATTCACTAAAAGTTAATACCAATGTATTCAATAAACATATTAATAAAATAAAATATAGACTACCAGCGGCTAAGGTCGAGGATAGAAACAAATGTTTCCGTCTTTATACGACCATTTTGACGCTGGGAGAATACGATAAATTATTTACGTTTACGCCGTATGTAAATGAGAGAAAGGGATGGAAAAGATAGAATGCAGAAAGTCAGTTTTTCGGGCATTCGTCCACGAGAGTACTTGTCGAGTGCGAGGCTTTATCTTTGTATGGCTTGGACCTATGTTTGTTTACACCAGACAGTTTGATATCGTAATATAAACTGACAACACTCGCACAGATGTCATTTAGGTTCATGTATACAATACAGAGATTAACGAAAGATGATTCAGTATTTATTGACCTTTAACTACCGTCCTGCACATTTCTGTCACATTAGTACTGCCGTTGTAGCTCACAGGCACGAAATTTCTAAGTGTGATTTATTGTGCGGTTTAACAATTTATCTTGCATTTACTTTATAACAAATTGTTTTTGAATATTCTGGTTGCATGTGACTAGGGTAAACGACTAGTAGTCTATGACTAGGGTGACTAGTAGTTTTATGAGATCAGTTATATTTTATTTACTAATTGAAAACTGTAGTAAATAAAACCTTCTACAGATTTTAGCGCAGTTTAGCTAAAAAGACTTATAATCGCACGATAATTAACATACACTAATTATATCTTGTTCACTGATTGTACACACTTAACTTTATGTACAAGATAACATTTGACACATTATAAGCTTTATTTATGGAAACGCATTAGAAATAATAACTCAATTTTGACAGTAGTATTTACACAGCGGCTCAGAACATTCTAGACATATTGGCTGTACAAAGACATCTTACAAAGTGTAACTAGTCCTTCTATTTTTTGTTGCTGGACCAATTCTACATTGTTTATAACAATTTATCTATACAAATAGAAAAATTTGTAAATTTCTGGAGGTTGCAGTTTTTCGAAATCATCTTCATCGTCTGATGCACTTCGTTGAGATTCGGTATCATGATCTTTTACTAAATTACTTCTGCACTCTGTTGCACAATTCCCCTATTCTCTTTAATGCCTTCTAAAAGTTGGTCATTAGATACAGCACCTGATTCACTGTCTTCTTCGGCTAGCCCGTCGCTGATGGTCAGTCACGATGACGGTAGTTAAAGGTTAAGCTTGGAATTTGTAGATATTGGCATAATAGGTTTTCTGAATATATAAACTGATCAAGATAAGTCGATGAAATGATGTGGGTCAACAAATTCTCTTTGTCGTTTATTTTAAGTTGTATAAAGGTTGAAAAAATATAAGGTCTACTTATTTATAGTTTTTTTATTTACGGTTATAGTAGAAATTTTTCATTAACGGATGGTTGAAAAGTCATCCGCTGCCCCCGCTAACGATACCATCCTTTTTAAAAGAAAAAAAGAAAATAACACGAAAAGAGAGAAAATTAATTACCCGAAGAAGAATGAGAAAACAAACATAAATGTTTAGATAGTCTAAGTAAAAATGGAAAGAAAATATATGACAATTAGGTAGACAATATACATTATTTTAAAAATTAAATAAAATATTTAATTTTTATAAAATTATCAATTTGGGACAAACGGTTATCTTTTCAAATTGAATCGTTCGAGCATACAGTCTTTAAAATTCTTAAAGCACATGGACAGGCTGCATTGAAACACTGCTTCAAGCTATAAAGATTAGTTTGACAGACATGACGTAAACAAACGTGCTAGAACTGCTATCGGAGTGCCGCCTGTTTATATTTTCATATCACAAACATTTCTGTCAATAGATGTAGCACAGCTTCTGTCCAATACAAGGTCGCGAACCCGACTCTTTCTTTTGGTTATGTTGCATAGTTGGAAACATGCCAATTTCGGGCGATTTATTGACAATGGGATATAATCACCCCTTGGTAACCCCTTACATCTTATTTTGATGACAAGGGACTAGGACCTTCGAAAATCTTCGAATGCCCATTTTTGGGCAATATTTTAGATTCTGGCAAGTTTTACCTCAATTCACCCACAGCGACACCCGCAGTCCTATCCCGGATTGTACATGGCCAACTTCGGTGCTAAGATTAGACTCAGCATCATTAAAAACCCCCAGTGATCATTTTATATCGATCTCTTGGCCTCTGACCTTTTTACCCCAATTCTCCCTTTGCTACTCCCGTAGAGCCTACACCCGTCCCTCCCTGGTGTCTTTCGATGACGGCATTCAATTCAGCATCCTCAAAAACCTCCGAGTGGTAAATTTCAAGTAATTTTTTGACTTTTGACATTTTTACCCCAAATCATCCCTTTGGCACTCACGTAGAGTCACATACGTCCATCCCCGGTGACTTTCGATGACGCCATTGATATCAGCACGCTCAGAAACCCCCGAGCGGTTATGTTCCAGCGATTTTTTATACTTCTGACATTTTCACCCCAATTTACCCCTTTGCTAGTCGCGTGGAACCACACCAGTGGATCCCCGGTGACTTTCGGTGACGGCACTGAATTCCGTATAATCAAAAATTCCCGAGCTCTTATTTTCTAGTACTTTTTTGACTTTTAACATTTCTACCCCAAATCATCCCTTTGGTACTAACGTAGAGTCACAACCGTCCATCCCCGGTGACTCTAGATGACGTCATTGAATTTAGCATCCTCAGAAACCCCCGAACGGTCATTTCCCGCGATTTTTAGGCATCTGACATTTTGACCCTAGTTCAACCCCATTGGTGCATGGGTTTAGCCTCACCAGTACATCCCCGGAGACTTTCGATGACGGCATTGAATTCAGCGTCCCCAAAAACCTCCGTGCGGATATTTTCCAGCGATTTTTTGACTGCTGACATTTTCACCCCAATTCACCCCTTTGGTACTCGCGTGGAACCACACCAATGCATTCCCGGTGACTTTCGATAACGGCATTGAATTCCGCCTCATCAAAATTCCCAGAGTTGTTATTTTCTAGTATTTTTTTTTAACTTTTTACATTTCTACCCCAAATCATCCCTTTGACACTTACGTAGAGTCTCATCTGTCCATCCCCGGTGACTTTCGATGGCGGGATTGAATTCAGCATCCTCAAAAACCCCCGAGTGGTTATGTTCCAGCGATTTTTTGAGTTTTGACTTTTTCACCCCAACCACCCCTTTGGTACTCGCGTGGAACTATACCAGTGCATCCCCGGCGACTTTCTGGGACGGCATTAAATTCCGCCTTACCAAAAACCCCCGAGTGGTTATTTTCTAGTTATTTTTTGACTTTTGACTTTTTTACCCCAAATCATCCCTTTGGTACTTACGTAGAGTCACATCCGGTCCATTCCCGGTGACTCTAGATGACGCCATTGAATTTAGCATCCTCAAAAACCCCCGAACGGTAATTATCCCGCGATTCTTAGACATCTGACATTTTTACCCTAATTCAACCCCTTTGGTACATGGATTTAGCTTCACAAGTACATCCCCGGAGACTTCCGATGACGGCATTGAATTCAGCATCCTCAAGAACCCCCAAGCGGATATTTTTCAGCGATTTTTTGACCTCTGACATTCTCACCCCAATTCACCCCTTTGGTACTCTCGTTGAACCACACCAATGCATTACCGGTTACTTTCGGTGAGGGCATTGAATTCCGCCTCATCAAATTTCCCCAAGTTTTTATTTTCTAGTAATTGTTTCACCTTTGACATTTCTACCCCAAATCATCCCTTTGGCACTCACGGAGAGTCTCATCTGTCCATCCCCCGTGACTTTCGATAGCGGCATTGAATTCAGCATCCTCAAAAACCCCCGAGAGGTTATGTTCCAGCGATTTTTTGACTTTTGATTTTTTACCCCAAATCATCCCTTTGGTACTTACGTAGAGTCACATCCGGTCCATCCCCGGTGACTCTAGATGACACCATTGAAATTAGCATTCTCAAAAACCCCCGAACGGTCATTATCCCGCTATTCTTAGGCATCTGACATTTTTACCTTAATTCAACCCCTTTTGCACATGGGTTTAGCCTCACCAGTACATCCCCGGTGACTTTCGATGACGGCATTGATTTCAGCATCCTCAAAAACCCCCGATTGGTCAATTTCCAGCGATTCTTTGTCCAATTCAAATATATACATTACTTAGTACGATTGATATCCATGTGGATGCCAGCAATGTTGCCAAGTTTGAGGCTGCCATAATGTTAGAGAATGGTTGTAATATACAGTAAATTTATATACAGGAGGCGACTATGCTGCCCCTGGCGGAAATGTTACGAACTTGTGATATACAAATCCCGTTCACTCTGCTATCAATACGAGCACCGTTTGGTTATTACAAATTATTTTTTAAAAATTCAGAACGACCATAGAACTTCCAAATACAGTATAGCTCCAATAAAACACTTCTTTTTACACTTATTGACATGGTTTTTATTTCGATTATTGTCAGAGGGTGTTACATTACCATGGATTACTATGTGGCAGCCGTATACGGCTGCCACAAGTACCCGGCTGCCAGTTTGAATGCAAAATGACCAATGTATGGTCTCCGTATTGTTAGCAGGGTATATATATATATATATATATATATATATATATATATATATATACATATATATATATATATATATATATATATATATATATATATATATATATATAACTTTGCAACCCTGTTTTCTTGTATTCACTTATCTCTTTCACTATATGTATTTTAAACAAGAATCTTACTTGATATTTATGCGAGTTAACTTTCAAAGATTGGTATTATCTCCACAATCAAGCATCACTGACCGGGGCCTGTGGCAGTCTGCGATTTGTGTGGAATTTCCGTGGTCACAAGGTGTGGTGTACCGTTATTGTTCTATTCTCGGATTCATTGCACTGTGGGAATTTTTTATGTTTGTCTTGGGGTTAATTTTGTCTATTAGGTTGAATAACTTATCTTTTTTTTAAATTTTATTTGTATTTGTTCGTTTACGATTATTAGTTTTATGTTTATAAATTTGTAGTTATTCCCAGATTGTCATTTTGAGGTCTTTTTGTACTTTGTTTATTAGGAACTTTGTTCTTTATGTACTTCGTTTTCTAATTTGAGGAATGTGTGTTTGTTTTTGATGGCGTGTGTAGCTAAGTTTCAGTTATTTTTATACAGTCCTGGCATTCTATTTTGTATATTCTACCATTAATTGTGGGACATATTTTTTCCGGTTGGTTTATTTTATTGGTTATGATTCCTATGTTTTTGTAAACTATGTTAATATTATTATTTTTTACTGTTTTAGTTATTCCTTTTATGTTGTACCCTGTGTAAGGGAATGGGGCCCATTTTGTTGTTGTTTGTATCGTCTTTGTTAGGCTGTTTTAATTTATTCAATATTTTAAATTTTAATTTATCTATAGTTTTTTTTATTATATCCATTTTTCGGGCTATTTGATATATTATTTGTTTTTCTTTGGCTTTTTCTTCACTTTTTAGAGGCAGTTTTACGAATCTGTATAAGAGTGAGTTGTAAGCAGCCATTTTATGTTGTGCGGGATGGTTAGAGTAGTTTGGTATTGTATTAATGGTTTGTGAGGGTTTCGTATAAATTGAGTATTTAATGTTACTTGTATTTCTGGTTATTGTTAGGTCTAGATAGTTTATTTTATTGTTAATTTCTTCCTCCATGGCGAATTTTATGTTAGGGTGTAAGTTGTTGATTTCATTTAGGATATTATTTATCTCCTATATTATTTATTGTTTTATTTTGGAGATGTATAATCCATCGTCAACATATCGTATCCAATGTCCTTTGGGGTCATGTGTTTTTAGGGGTCTTGATTTTAGGGTTTTTAGGGGTTGTTGATTTTATGTATTTTGATGAGGACGTTCGTTTTGGGGGCTTGTTGATTGTCTGTTGTCTATTGGTATGGCATTTTTTGGCTGAATAAATTAACATTGTTTTTCTGCTAAATTGCATGATTTCGTTTTGGTATTTTTTAGTGGGGTCATTGTTTAATTGTATGCAATTGTTGGATTATATCAATTATTCTGTTTTTATGTTTTATTCTGATTTGATATATTTACTGTAGTTTTGCTTTTGTCCGCTTTTCTTGTAATAATTTCATTTTTTAATAGTTTTTGTTTCAATTTGTTTATTTGGTTTATTTGTATATTATTTTGGATGTATTTCCTTTTTTGATTTGTTTTTGATGATTTTGTTGATGCTGTGTTTCTAATGTTATCTTGGTTTTCGTAATTTATAAGGCTCATTGCCAGTTCGGTTTCTACTATGAGTTTTTCTATTGTGCTTTGTAATTTTGGTTTGATGTTGGTTTTTGCGCTATTTTCGAGTATCTTTACTTTTCCTTTGGTGAAACTCGTTTTTGTAAGGCTTATAAAACTGGGGGTGGATTTGATGGATTGTTGTGATATTGTCTACGTTATTTTGTTTTTCTACTAGTTTATTAAGTTTAGATTCTATTTTTTGTATTTTAATTCAAATAAATTTCTGGCATCTGTCTTAAATTTTGATATATTTATATAGCCATTGGTTTGGTTTAAGGGTGTTAGCTAATTCTAAGTGGGTTTTTAAGAGTGTATTAGTGAATTTGTTTTTCTTTGTGTATTGAAATTTAATTTCGGTTTTTATCCATAATGTTTCTGCTTGATTAGCAGTTTTTTGTGCAGAACTGGTTTGGTTTTTTATTATTATTTTGGCATATTTGGATGTTATTTTGTTTTTAATGCATTGTTTATTATAATATATATTATAATATATATGTATATATATATATATATATATATATATATATATATATATATATATAATAAGTTTTCTTGTTTAATAATTTAAAACAACATAGGTTATTCAAATACAAGAAGATTTATTAATTTATATTCAAAGCTTTTTGTTGGCAAACAGTGGCAACATCATCAGGAATGAAAATTACAATAATTATTGTATATATATATATTATTATACGTATTTATTTACATATATATGTATGCATGTGTAAATTATGTTGTGCTTGAGGATACAAAACCGAGAATGTTTCAGAATTTGGTAATCGCTAGGGTCCGTTTGTTACTTTAGTAATAAATTATAGAATGAAATCTCATTTAGTTGTTTCAACAATGTTAACCATTTGAAATATTAGATAATAAAATCAATGTGGTAAAACTTAATCAAGTTATTACGTTAAAAAAAATGATCGACTTAAAATTGATAGAACTTAGTTAACCCTAAGGAATTGAAACTAAAAATGAAAATAGCCATGAATAATATTAAATTATTACAAAATGTAACAAATAAAATCCTAAGCCTAGCGGTTTAAGAGATTAGGTAATATCGAAATATAAAATTTCCCAATACTATTTATTTCAGTAATTCATAAAAACTTAAGGAATAAATTTAATTAATTCTAAAATTAGAAGCCAAAGAATTATTAACAAATTTTATTGGAAATATTTAATTGGTCCATGATTCTGATGACGCTGTCAATAGACGCACTACCATTCCTTATGCAACTTTAAACTCCCTGGAATTTCATACCGCTGACGAACATCTGTCATCTCATTACATTCTAACAGACGCACAAGACTGACAATAGTTGTGGATCCTTACGCTGCATCTATTATCCATGCGTTAACAAAGAGTGGCTGATGCGAAGACGACTGACCCCCATTTATCTCTCTACGACTAGAACGAATTGAAGACCTCCATGGACGAGCTGATATACGTACATATTGACGTCTTCTATATCAGTCGGTTGGTACTCTTTAGTAGTTTTGCTCATACATTAAAACTGTAGTAATTTTTTAATGACGCAATTAATCTATAAAGGTCATGGTCCGTATTTTGCAATTATCGGACTTTAAATACAGTTCTATATGATGGACTAGGATTTTATTAAGTAGTAACACTGGTTATTTCGGTAGGATCTTGTATGTTCGGGAACAGATGGATCAAGCACATTCCTCGATAATATTTCATTTAATGTGTACATGCCTAATATCCTAATCAGTTTATTTATTGTATTTCAGGTAACACAATGTATAGGATTATCCTGTTGGCTGTAGGCTTGGAAGTGTTTGTCACGGCCGTAAACCATCGTAATCCAGATTACCTCTCTGAATTGAGACCGTGCAGTAATGCGGTCTTAACGAGCCCTAAAACCGATTTCAACATTAACGATGTCAGTATTTCGTCAATATATATTTGATTTGAGTTGATTATTTTCAAATGAATAAATGATTTAGTCAAAAGTAAATTTAACGAATATTTTATGCCGTTATATATATATATATATATATATATATATATATATATATATACTATAATATGTATTCTTGTGTATTAATAAAGAAATAAAACAATTTACAAATGTAAGAATAATTTATTGAATTTACAATTCAAAGCATTTCGTTGGCAAACAGTACCAACATCCTCAGGAATACTACCTGATGATGTTGGTACTGTTTGCCAACGAACAGCTTTGAATTGTACATTCAATAAATTATTCTTGTATTTGTAAATTGTTTTATTTCTTTATATATATATATATATATATATATATATATATATATATATATATATATATATATACATTTTTTTTTCTTGTAATATAGTAAATGATAAGAAATAGTTAATTAGAGTTTAGCTATTGTGAACTATTCACAACCGTAAAACACAAAATAGTTAACTCAATATTTCATAAAAAATTAGTTTTATAAATAAGCACACTAGTTCACAACAGACTAGTTTCGTCGATGATGTCGCCTTCTTAAGTTGTTGAAACAAGTCACGAGGTACAATACTATATGGATGCTTGGGAGACATGGTTTATTATCATATTTCAAGATGTCTCAGTAAACAATGAGTCGAGCCCGGTCCAAGGTTCATCCCTTCTAAATCCAAATCCTGTGTTGTTCCGCTAAGCATGTGATTCATAACTGTTTTTTGTTTCACATCTAATAAGTGTTGCATTATTTGCTACTGCTACATTGTTAAAAATGTTAAATAATGTGTAAGTGTTGATGTTTGTCGATTTATCTTGACTCTGTTTTTAGTTATAATTTTGTATGAACCGATTTTATTAGTGAATTGATTATAAAGTTTATTTATAAATCATTGTAATTTTTTAAAACTGTTTTAGCTTTGTTTAGGGTGTGAATGTTGATGAGGGTGCGAGATAAGGAATAAAGGCAAAGGACAAAAAAATAACAATATCAATCACGTAAAATAGATAACTCTCCAGAGTAAGGAGTTTTGTGCTCCGTAGTTAGATTTATTTTATTGCTTGACTTTGTATGTTCTATCTTGATTGTTTTATTCTGTGTACGATAACTTCACGATATGTTAGTAGTAGCCAAGCACTGAGGAAGTCGACGTCGAAACTAGTCCGTTAGGAACTAGTGTGTTGGTTTATTAAAAACTAGTTTTTGGTGAGATTTAACTATTTTCTGTTTTACCGTTGTAAATGAAATAATATTTTAAATACAAGAATTGTTTTAGTTTTTATACTCGTATTTCTAAATGTTTCCCCAACACCTATATTGGCATGTCTAAAACCAGACATCACTGTTTTTGCTGATGATGGTAACAAATTTAGTGGCTAACAGATCTGAAAAATATATCTTGTTTAAAATATTTTATATCGGTTACACACATACACACACACACATATATATATATATATATATATATATATATATATATATATGTGTGTGTGTGTGTGTGTGTGTGTGTGTGTGTAATGGATTTTAGATATAGTTACAACACTATTTAATCAAACAAAACCATTATAAAAAATTATAAATTATTTTACAAGATAATTTTTTTAGCTTTTTAAATCGAACTCACTATTTCTTTACAGAGAGAAATAATTATTTTTTGGAAAAAACCACAATGTTTACCTTTTTAGTTGAACAATGCCGAAAATATATTTTAATTTATATATTTAATATATAGTAGCAACACTATAAAATTAGACGAGAAGATCTGCATTGATGTAATATTTTCCAAAGGAAATGTCCGTTATTTGATCTAATTCGTGTTATCCTTACAAATACTCTGTTTAGGTAACTAAAGGA
Source organism: Prosapia bicincta (assembly GCA_036971475.1). Lineage (NCBI taxonomy): Eukaryota > Metazoa > Arthropoda > Insecta > Hemiptera > Cercopidae > Prosapia > Prosapia bicincta. The sequence continues at coordinate 168,516,408 of JBAIZL010000002.1, forward strand.
AAGTTTGTGCTTTACTACAGCTCGTATCCGATATACGGCTCGTGCGCATATACTACGTTCACTCATGGGCGAGAAGGAAAATATGATATGTTTTATGAAAGAACGGTGGGAGCCAGGTAAGAAAAATCACTCTATTTTGTGCTTCACCTTACTTTTAAATTTTAAGTATCTGTTAGTAGTGCCCCTCTTTTTATTAATGTTTTCCGTCATCATTTTTCAACATTGTTTACCTTTCCACGAAGCTAAACTGCAATCTTTTCCATCTTGGTTACAGTGGTGGCTCCAGCAACACAACTTTATTATATATATTTGTTGAAATCCTTCTTATTTGTTAATAATTTAAAAATATAGATTTTTCCCATCGAACATCAAAAAAAGATGCTCCTAGTATTGTAGGGAAATTAAGAATGCACCAAGGAACTATAAAATAGCAAATATTCCATCTTTTGTTTAGCTTATTATATCTGATAAATAAATAACAATAACCCTTGCTACAAATATTTAAACACCCTTGATGTACATTTCGCCAAAACAGTTAGCATCATCAGAAGGTTAATAACATTTTGGAACTTGTCCCAGAATGTTTGTTTGGTATTGTTATTTGTTATCATAATTACGCTACTCTGCTCTTTATAAACTTTCCTTATTATATGTGTTTATCCTGAGACTAAAAATGCCCTAAAAAAATTTAAATTTTAAAGAATTTCTGAGGGAGGGGGCTTGACTACCTCACAATTCCCCTAAACATTGCCTGCCTTCCCAAGTATCTTTGCCATTTTGCCTTTTCACCACTGGTTGACCTCCTTTTGTGCAGGCTTTCCTTCTTTGCGTTATATCATATTAAGCAAGTGATGTAGAAAAAACGTTTCAAAACAATTCTTACTTTGGTCGACAAAAGAATTCCCACTAACAAATTAATCATTTAATATGTCAGACGCGTTTCAATGACAATATCATCATCAGTGAGACTTGCTATTACAAACTCTAACTTACAACTAGGGTGAAAGTAATGTTGCACTTTTATATTTATACTGCGAGCGTTACCACACCCATATGTCAAATAACAGCTATCAAACCACTTCAAACATGATACATCAAATAGCCATTTCATACCTCAAATAGCCCTTAAATAGGACTTGACCCACGTTTTACAATAATCTTTAATTCCAATTAATATAAAAAGTTTCCCACGCATCCAATTCACTAAACGTAAGAAACATTTCAACAGGTTTACATTCTATATTTTAAATGGATGATTTTCCTGTAAAAAGTGTCTCGCCATTGCAGATTTTTCTGGTCTGTTATATTTGACGTGGAAAAAATGTTCCTTAGCCCTAGTTCTAATATTTCTCCTTGTTTGCCCTTTATATTTCAAAGGACACGTGCTACACTTCAAGCAGTAATTTCCTGACTTTTCTTCGTTAGGTATGGGGTCTTTATGGTTAACCAACGATTTCTTTATTAACTGTTGTTTTGACACATGGGTGACGCAACGCCCACAGTATAAATATAGAAGTGTAACCTTACTTTCACCTTAGTTGTAACACTTGCTACACTTCAAGCAGTAAATTCCTGACTTTACTTCGTTAGGTATGGTGTCTTTATGGTTAACCAAAGATTTCTTTATTAACTGTTGTTTTGACACATGGGTGACGCAACGCCCACAGTATAAATATAGAAGTGTAACCTTACTTTCACCTTAGTTGTAACACGTGCTACACTTCAAGCAGTAAATTCCTGACTTTTCTTTGTTAGGTATGGGGTCTTTATGGTTAACCAACGATTTCTTTATTAACTGTTGTTTTGACACATGGGTGACGCAACGCCCACAGTATAAATATAGAAGTGTAACCTTACTTTCACCTTAGTATTAAGTTAGAATTTGTAGTAGCGAGACTCACTGATGATGACAATATTGTCATTGAAACACTTCTGAGTAAATAAAGGATTAATTTGTGGGTTTTGTGTGGAAAAAAATTTAAAAAGTGTTGACAATTGCAGTCCATTACGATGTTTCATGTACAGAAGCTGAAGATTAACCTCCCAGAATCTCAATGCTTCTCACTGTTGTGTTTATGGAACATCCAACATTACACTATAAAAATAGAGCACTTTGATTATTTACCATGATTTGCATGTATCTCTAACCAACGCCGTCTAATGTTATTTTTAGAATTTCATTTTAATTAGGCTGATTTTATTTTAGTTAAATCTAAACAAATATTTATGCAGCATGCTAAATTATTGCCAAACATTTTACATAATATATTATTATTAATATTTTTTCCAAACGTTATTATTTATTAGGCTATTTCGTATTGCTGGAAATATTTGTGTTGTTTTTAGTTCCCAAAAACTATTTTACATTATTCATCACTCAATATTGATATTATTCAATCCAAGTGCAATATTCATTTATTATTTGCTATTAGTTATCATTTGTTTTCATATATTTAAACTTTTCCTTTCACATTGTACAAAATCCACTATTTATTGATTAATATTTTTAATAATTTCTTACTCCATTTTGTAAAGATTTTCTCTATAAATAAATAATTTTATATCTATAAAATTTTGTCACTTAAATGTTTACCACTAATTACTAAGAGATCAAATGATTGCTAACTTGACCAGCAAAGCCGGCATTTGTTTGCATTATCGGTCACGTGACCTGACGTAGAGGACCTTCATGTTAAAACAGCCTTATAATATACATTTATTACTCATACGGAATTTCATAAATGTTGTTAAAAATAAATGTAATTTAATTTTTTTCTATTTTTATACTGTGTAGTGCAGTTAACTGTGAGGAACATCTCACTTTAAAAAATTCATTTCCTTATAAAACCTATGAGACGGGCTTTTTGGTAACGATCGTGTGTCATGCCAACACTTTCATTTTCTTCATTGCACTCTAATGTTTATTATTTTCAGAATAATAAACCATTGTTAGTTTTACTTTTTTATACATTTTCTAATGTTTTTAACTTCGTTATTAAACATTTATCTTTATATTGCTTGTTAATTTCTATCCTGTGTACAGGGACCGGGTTCTTGATGCAGACTATACTCTTCAGGTTACCTTAAATGGTTATTATACTATAGTTGGTAAGACGCGCACTGATCGGTATGGAATCGGTAGGTATAACCAACTTATAGATTAGGCATTAATAATTATTACAAATTTAATATTTTTTCTAGTATTTGTCACTTAGTATTTAATCTTTAAAATTTACTTTTTTCCCAAGCATATTAAATAACTCGTAGGCCTGGGTGTGTGTGTCTCTCTCTCTCCCTCTCTTTCTCTCCCTCTTTCTATCCCTCTCCCTCTCTGTCTGTCTCTCTCTCCCTCTCTCTCTCTCCCCCTCTCTTTCTCTCCCTCTTTCTATCCCTCTCCCTCTCTGTCTGTCTCTCTCTCCCTCTCTCTGTCTCTTTCTTCCACTCTCTCTCTCCCTCTCCCTCTCTCTCTCTCTGTCTGTGTCTCTCTCTCCCCCTCTCTCTCTCTCTCTCTCTCTCTCTTTCTCTCTCTCTCTCTCTCTCTCTCTCTCTCTCTCTCTCTTGTAACGGGCTTAACTTAAGAATTAAAGAGGTCAATGGGAATTTTAAATTTAAAAATATCAAATGTTAATTTTTGATGAGAGCTCGTAAATATGATAACAATCCAGTGCTATAAGCACCTATTTTAAATAATTGTGTAAGGTAAAGCCATTTTCAAAGGGGGGAGATTTGTCATTGATTTGAAGTAGATAGAAACCAACCAGGAAAAGTAGAAAAAAGGTCAAAGTTCACTGACATCGGAAAATGTGCTCAAAGAAAAATTAGGAGGAAAATATAGAGCAAAGAATACGATTCAATCTAAAATTTAAAATGTTATCAGCAATTATAAAATTTGTACTAAAAATGTGTAAAGTATCAAAAACAGGAAGTTCTAACGTCAACATGAGATGTCAGCGAAAGGAAGGTGTCAGACCATGTTTCGTCATATTTTACAAGTACGTTGATTAGACGAGAGGACAACAAGTGAGGGTGAATGCCGCGAAGAGAGAAGCCGGGGGGGACGTGATTTGGACTAGTTTCGAGGAAGGTTGGCGAGGTTAAACGCACCGCTTTTAATGTAGTAAAAGAGTTGAAATTCCAACATGATGTGTGAAGTACTAAAAGTGGCTGCAAAATATAGCTATACTATTTCCAAGCCTTTTTTCAAGGATTTCGTTTCCTAAAATTAGCAAAATTCCAACAAGGAACGTGGTGCATTTCAATTGGTTTGTGGCGGAAGGTTTCAAGGCTAAAATAGCCAGATTATAAACCGTAAATTGTTTTTTAGAAAAGTTAATAACATTTAAATTCGTAAAAATAAATTTTAAATTTGTCAAAGTGAACACCATAAAAAAGTAAACCTCAAGATTTTAGGAGAATGTTTTAAATCGAAAATAAAGAGAGGAAAACTCATTAACAAAAACAGGGATAAGAGATGTAAAGCTTTTAAATTTAAATTCGGTGTGAGCATGAACAAACTGAAGAAAGAAGAGGTAGGAAAGGTACACGACGGAAAAACAAAACAGCCTAACCGGAGAGTATCTGGTCAGAATTGCACAAACCCGGTCAAGACTCGATTACAAAAGGGTAGCGTACTTCTCTTTCCAATCCATAAATTTTTAAATTCACTTATTTCTGGAGTTTCACTTATTTAAAAGTGATAAATGAAGTAATTATTTTTAATTTAAAATATAATGAATAAACTATGTTATGTAGGTAATGGCGATATTAATATTAGGGTCGAAGTGACACTAGGAAGATATTGCGTCATTTTGGCCTGACGTCATTAAAGCCGGCTAAGATATATAAAAAAAAAATGTTTTTTGAAAATTAATTATATTTGTAATAAATCCCTTTTGTTTATATAGGAGGTAATTTTTTAATGTACGCAAAATAAATAAAAAACGTAGATATTATTTAACTAGGACAAATTTAAAGATAATGAATTAGATGAGCTGTTACAAAAGTATTAACATGTTTATAAACAAATTAGGTTACTTGTAAACAAATAAAGAGGTCAAAATTAAATAAAATAATTAAATAACTGCCCAAGGGTTTTATATGTTATGTTAATTATGATCAAGGACCTTTTAAGTTTGCTAGAGTCTTAAAATAGGGAGATTAAGAATTAGGTCATTCTTTATGAGAATAAACCCAGTATAAAGGGTTGTAAGTGGAGCTGGCTAGTAATTAACAAAATGAAATTCGTATACTTAAATATCAGAAGACATTAAAATACGAGTATATGCTGAAATAATTTTCAGATATTCTAAAAGTAAATAAGAATTGTTTAAAAACAAACAATAGTAAAAAAGGTATGTTTTCAATATTAATTGATAAATGAAATAAGTATGATTTTTATATATATAAATGCTGATTTTACAAATTGTGTGTTAAAATTTGGATCTAAATATGGCGTTTACGATAGTTAATATTTTTATGATATTAGTTCTCAATTTGGGTTATATTTTCGATGATAGTTTTTCTTTCATACATTTTTCTATTTAAATAATGGGGAGATGTTCAACGCTGAATCAAGAAGTGAATTTGTTATTATTTGTTTTCTAAACAATTAGTCTTGAAAAACGGGGAATTTGAAATATTTATTGGTTATTTATAAACAGCAAACTTCAATATGTATTAGGTTAGGGTACAATTTTGAATATGGGAGGCCTACTAACAAAATGGGATTCATTTACATAGGTGATTTTGCTTATGCAAATATTGGTAATAATATGGTTCTCTTTTCAGCGATAATTTTGTGTTTTTTGCTATAATTTATATTAAACTGTAAATCGTAAGTTTTCAGTATATAAATGTATGCTAATATAAGTACGACTTTCAATAGGGTTACATCTGGAACCACAAAGTTTAAAGGAATAAAATTATTTAACTAACAGAGTTGGGGCAAAGTCATTAGGGAAAAATAATAATGAGGTCATTTATAAAATTTTGTTTAGCTTTGGAAATTTTGATAAGAACAAAAGTAATTTGGAAAAATTGTTTAATCTCTGCTAAAGTATAAATTGATATATATATATATATATATATATATATATATATATATATATACATTGTATTCATTGTAAATTGAGTTAAAATGTATCTGATAAACAGTTTTCTTATACCATCCTACACCACGGTCGTACAATGGGATCCTTGTTAAAAGTTCATTCCACGGGAAACCAAACACAAAGGGTAAATCTCAGCGAGTTAGGTATTTTAAAGTAAATTTCAGTGACTTTTTTCTCGAGGATTTAGGCAAGCGTTAGCATAGAGCTGACTTCGGTCGCCGATGTTTGTTAAAAATTTTACTATCGTTGGTCGTGGTCGGTGCGGCTAGGGGTGCGTGCGTACGGATAGTTTGAGTGTGCACCTCCGACCGCTGGCCAAGGGCGTAGTAGTGTGTGGGTGTGTGAGTGTGTGTGTGTGTGTGTGTGTGTGTGTGTGTGTGTGTGTGTGTGTGTGTGTATGTGTGTGTGTGAGTATGTGAGTGTGTGTGTGTGTGTATGTGAGTGTGTGTGTGTATGTGAGTGTGTGTGTGTGTATGTGTGTGTGAGTGTGTGTGTGTGTGTGTGTGTGTGTGTGTGTGTGTGTGTGTGTGTGTGTGTGTGTGTGTGTGTGTGTGTGTGTGTGTGTGTGTGTGTTGCAACGTCCCACCCTACTTTATTGTTTGTTGTATTGATATCCTTTCTCGCAGAATACCAAAATTTGTTGTTTAAAAACCTTATTTATAAACAAACCAAATATCTGCCAATCACCCCGCTTGTTAAATCGTGCTAAAATCCCTGAGTTACGTGTATATTTCCCGCTCATAGGGCCAGGCCCAAAACAAGCCTATTCCCGCTGACTACTATTTAAAATAAGTATAAACTCCCCAAAATTGGTTTATCAATTATGTAGGGTCTAGATATAGTCACACATGTCATTTCAATAGTCAGCTGGAAAGAAACACATTTAAAATAATACACAAAATATTCACAGAGTCTTACCACCTGATGATGATCTGCAGAGACAGCAAGGGAACGTGCAAAATATGATCGTGTTTAAATTACCTATTTTAAAAGGCTCCTGTGTCCTTTTAAACACAATCTGCCAGTAGATAAATCTCTGGACTTTTATACAAAAAACCAACTAATCTTTAGACTAGCTCAATGAAGTTAGTTGAGAGAAACTCTTTAAAACCATTAGGCTTTAACTATTATCAATTAGTGAAATTTAATTAAACTTGTTTACCGATGTAACAATCATTTTCATATTAGTTGGAAAAAGCTAAACAGTTTTTATTGATTATTCGACACAGGATGAAATGCAAATACTATTGATCTTTATAACATATTTAATTTTATTTGTTTAAATAAAAAAGAAAATTTATCCCTTCAAATACAACACAATTATATTAACAAAACAATTCACTAAATAACCTGTTGTTTTTCATCCTTTAAAATCTTATAATTTCCATTTATATCAATTACATTTACATAAACATAAAATTATTTTCCAAATTACACGTAATAAAAATTTATCTTCGATATTGAATTGGTAAATTCGTATTTATGACACTTAATTTTTAAATTTATAATATCCAAAAAATTCTTATTTCCTTGAAAATAAATGGCTCATGGCCAAAAACCCTTTGTAAGTTTAGTATTTATCATTTGAAATATTCTGATCACATAAATTCATTTTATTAAGCATAAAATTTATTAAAATGTTATAAAGAGTGAAGTCATTGTTTAAGCTTGAATATTTGTTTGAATTTAATAAAATTAACTGACTAAATTTGACGTAATTGGTATCGAATAGAGAAAATGACTTGCCAAAGATGTTCCTGCCGGTCCTAGAGTCCCTCGTCTGGATTCCCTGGTCCTTGGACATCGGAAGTCGCCATCCTTGGTTCGTCGGTGGTGGTTTTTCTCCATTCCCTCGTCCTGGAGGCTGAGTCTGGAGCCTTCATTCCTTGGTAGTCCTAGATGTCGGAAGCGTTGAGGTTTAGTCCATCTGGCCTGATGGCGGTCCTATCCGCGGTCCAGCATAGCGTTCCGCGGCACCTCGTATTAAAAATTTATTTCAGACTGTCTCTAAAGTCCTAGAGACCTAGTATATATAGCGGTGAATTTAACCTACCTCACCCCGCCCGTAACACTTGCTATCTTTGGATTTATTCCTTGTACAGGCAAGTCGGGCAACGAATCTGTTTTAGCTTACAGAGTTTGATTATCATTTTTGGAACACTGAAAAATGTCTATTTTATTAAAACTGCTGTTACTTTTTTGTTTTTTCAGTTTTTCAAATTTTGTTTTCACTAATGTTTATTCTGGCTTATTCTGGTTCTTTTAAAATGTCGATGAAAGTTCTACGTGGTTTGGTTCTTAAGATAGCTTTTTTAAGCACTTAGAAAATTTCCGCCTCACTCCCGATGGTCAAATTTAGCTGGTTATTAAAAAATTTATTCTTTAATACCTTTAAATTTAGCTTAATTATTCTATTTAAGGTTTTATTTAATTTTTCACTCTTTATTATTTGTATAACTCCAAACTTGATTAATTTAAAAATCAACTTTATTACTTAAAAACAGGAAATTATTTATTTCCTATTTGTCACGGAATGTCACACCGTTACAGTGTGTGTGTGTGTGTGTGTGTGTGTGAGTGAGTGAGTGAGTGTGTGTGTGTGTGTGTGTGTGTGTGTGTATGTGAGTGTGTGTGTGTGTGTGTGTGTGTGTTTGTGTGTGAGTGAGTGAGTGTGTGAGTGTGTGTGTGTGTGTGTGTGTGTGTCTGATTGTGCGTACAACTATTTTGATAGTGACCCTTTGAAAACATTAATTTTATATGATACGTTTTAACGTAAATTCTATACTTATCACTAGTCCTGGTAATTAAAATACTTACTTGCTTAGATAAAATTACTAAGCGGTATTTATTCTGAGTTTTGTTCATCCTACAAGAGGAATTGTTTTTTTTTTCAAAATAAAATATTCATACAAGTTCATTCTCAAGACGAATATTTGAATAAAAAAGAGAAAATAGTTTTAAACTGATTGACAAATGTGCGACACAAACGTTTTCTTCTTAAATCTTCTCACGAAATTGTATTATGCAGTTCTGAGTTTGTAAACAATAAATTAAAAAGTTAATAATTATTATTTAATCTTACAACAACGTTGAGACAATTTTTTAAGTTGAAAGTTTTCAAAACTCGCTTCTGTTTATTTATTTGAAACTGTCCATCAAACGTCATCAAACTTGAATTACTATCCTAACTAGAAATAACTAACCTTTTACTCGTTGTCGAATATAATCGTATTGTAAACATTGTTGTATTTATATATCCATAAATATGCAAGTGTATTTACAAACATACTTTTTATTTCTAACAGAACTTCCTATATATATCAAGATGATTGTCACATACTACGACGACGTCAGCGGTGTCCTATCCTACATTCGTTGCTCTGATGACGGAAGTAAGTTTAAGTTTTTATATTCCTAAACATTAAGTTTTTATTAATAATACCTACTCCATGGTACTGAATTATTAATCTTCCCTTATTGTGCTGATTTCTCCTTAGTGTGCTTATGACTCCCGTATAAGTCATAGCAAACTTATTGCACCTGTTAGTGCATGTGCTCTCAAGACACTATGCCAGACTATGTTTGCGCAAGGTGCAATAAATGGTATGAAAAGTAAAGAAACATAAAAATGCTTTAGTACAGATGTAATAAAAATGTTATAAGTAAAATTGCTAAAACGTTATGTAAAAGTTCTGGTTAATATGACAAATCAAATAAAACAATATTTATAGCGGCTTTTCGGCCTTGTCAGGTCTACATTATTGTAATGTAAATTCTATGCCTCATAATATATTGTACGTGGAACCGTGTTTTACCTCCTCTACCCTTCCCTCGGCTAGGTTCGCCCTTCGATGGCACGCAACAACTTACGTGTGACCAGCTTTACAGCTCTGTTGTACGTATGGAGGCACTAGGACCTAGCGGGGTGGTATTGGGGGGGGGGAGATGCAAATACCTCTTTGCGAATATTCCCGTCAAGGTCAAGGTTATAGTTTTCTAAGACAATAAGTAAGTACAACATTATTACACCTTTAGATATTTTACAAATACAGTATTGTATAAAAGTATTTACTGAGTTTACCAAGTACTAACGGATTTAGACACTCTACTTATGGCATTTATATTTCATCTACTCCAGCGCCTTCGCGTGGGTCGCGAGGACAATTGACGCAACCCACGTGACGCTAGACAATGTTTTTTACCTAGGCTATCACAGAACTTCTATCAATCGGCCAAGTGCCAGCTAAGCGAGAACTTCCTGTACTAAAAAGGTAACCGTTATAACAGGGTAAAGTTATAATGGATTTTCATCTTGGATGGTTCCTTCCAGTTTAAACTTATATTACTTAAAATCATAAAAAATGAAATTGTAATATGTATGAATTATAGTTACGTTTAATAATAATACATGCTATACCCAATCAAATATATGGTAGCCTTTTAACAAGATCGATTTTATCTGTTTTTTTTAAATTGTTCTTTACTTTCGCAGGTGGGAAATATGATCAGAGACAAATCCTAATCAGGTCGGACAAACTTGGAGACAAGAATTCTCAATTTGTAGCATTTTGGGTTTTCGCTAACGATAAAAGGAGGCAATTAAAAGGAGATTGGCAAGGAGATTTGAATGTCGTACCTCACTTTTGTGTTGGAAGGGGGGGTTAGAAAGGAAGGTTCAAACATGTTCTAGCAAACAAACAATGCACAGTTTTATAAATATAATCCTTTTTTAATAAACCAATCTCTTCACAGATCAATATTAGTTAACTGATGTATCATTCTACCGTTAGTAAATATTCCATTTTTTCCTTTTAATATTTTCCAAGGAATTACTTCGCTTATTGCTGACTTCCCAATTCTTATCCCCATTTCCTCTGTTCGTTTTACCTTTCCAAAGCTCATTTCTATATAAATCGCTCTCCCAATGGTTGTGTTTTACACATAAAAGTTAATAATTTCAACCTTATATTGCATTTTATTAAATGGCAATATAATCTTTGTATCTCGTATCAAGTCTAAATATGCTACACGTTTGCTAGTATCAGGTCTATATGCTACACGCTTGCTAGTATCAAGTTTATATGCTACACGCTTGCTAGTTTCAAGTTTATATGCTTTACAGCTTCAAGTACAGTGCAATATGCCATCATAATACAGTAGATAAAAATCAAACTGAAAGGGATTAAAACACGAAATACAAATAGACCTACATATTTGAGGTTTCAAAGACAGCAAACAGACTCTAGGTTTACGTGTTAAATAAAAGTAAGTGCACAGTAAAACAAAAATCAGCATCTGTAAACTTATTATAAAATAATTACAATTATCAATGCAAAAAGTATATCTCAGAGTGTACAAATTGAAGTTGAATATTGCGGATCTAAAAAAGCGGTATTGCTAGAAAGTACTTAAAATGGGAGGAAAAGCCAATAATCAAAGTATACCCTAGCTACTACCAAACAAAATACGAGAAGCTCATAAACGTCCAAAACGCGCCCTTCACGTGTGCATTCACTGCACTAGGAATAATAGAAGATGTTCACAGCCTATGTAAATATTTCTGGCTTAAGTAATATTTATAAAACGAAATTATAATTGTAACATTTTAAAAAGCCAAAGAATGAATAAACCCAAACACCTTATATCTTTCAATGAGAAACTGCAATTTGTTTACTCATGTGTTTGAATAAAAACTATTTGCTGATATCACTTCACTGTACCGTACTAATTAGAATGCTACCCATAGATGTTGAACTTTTCAGAAAAACTTATCTAAACGTAAGAGCCTACGTATTACTTACGTTAGGCAAACTATGAATTCACATTTACAGTAAACATTTCAAGCGATTGTCTTATATAAACGTGATGTAACAATAATTGCAATGACACAAACTGGAAAAAATCGGTAAATACACTGAATTCTTTTAGAACAATTCCATATAAAATTTGATATGATACTAGTAGCTTAGAATGTTTTAGATTTTCAATTTCACAAATTGATGATGTATTAAGATATTGTCATAAGAGAGAATTAACATAGCTGATGTATGTGTTTCTTCAACGTCTATTATATTCAAGCTAAATATATATTTAAAGATTAATCAATTCAATTTAATAAAAGTAATTAATATATAAATGTAAGAGTAAGCCTAACGGGTAAGTCAATGATTTAATTATAATTGCTCTTTGTCAAATTTATGTTGATTATTTTAAAACAAGTGAATGCTCAAATTAAAAGGAAAAATTAACTAATATTTTATGGCCATTCAAGTTATAAAATCTTTGGAAGTTAATATAAAATTTCAAATTAAAATAAAAAAGGAATCAGAAAAAAATTAATATATATAAAATATATATATATTAATAAATATAAAGAACCAAAGTCAAAATACAAATACAAGAATTATATTTGAATTTACAATTCAAAGCTTTTCGTTGGCTAACAGTACCAAAATCATCAGGAATATTAAACAATTAAAATTAACATATGTGCAAATTAGATCAAATAAATAGTTATGCCAAATCAATTACAATGTTATTATTTTTTTTAATTTTGCTGCCCTCCCATTACAAACACTGAATATATTATCAAATTTAGATTTTACTTGTATTTGTTCATTTATCAACTCATTATTAGTATTATATTTATGTATTTCTAAAGCTTCATAAATATTCATTCTCAGGCCTTTGTTATTTCTTTTATAAGTATCATATTATCTATATTAGGAAATAAGTGATTATTATTAATACAATGACTAGCAAAATTTGATTTATAAATTTCTGGCTTTTTATATGCATTAAAATGTTCTTTATATCTATCTTTAAGTTTTTTCTTAGTTTGTCCTATATAAACTTTATTACAATAATCACATTCTAATTTATATATTAACCCTATTGATAAATTAAAAATAATTAATATTGATAATAAAACCAAATTAATATCATTAGATATAAAAAATATGTACACAAATATTCCTATAAAAGAGACTCTCAATATTATAAAATCTAGATTAGAGCAAAATGAAAAAGATATAAAATTAATATTTGAAATTATAAATACATTAAAAATAATATTAAATCAAAATTATTTTTCATATAATAATAAATTTTACAAACAGGAAGATGGTCTTGCCATGGGTTCTCCCTTATAGAATATAATATCTGAAATATTTTTACAATATATAGATGATAAAATAAATAAAATTATAGACATTTGATAAAAACGGTTATTGGTTTAGATATGTAGATGATGGATTGTATGTATCTAATAATAATGGTATAAACTTAATAACTATTTTAGATAAAATAAATATGATAAATAAAAATATTAATTTTACTTATGAAATGGAGGAAAATAATAAGATCAACTTTCTAGATATAACAATTATAAGACATATTAATGAATTTGAATTTAACATATATCGTAAACCGACACAAACTAACCAAATTATACTTAATAATTCTAACCATCCGTATAATCAAAAAATGGCTGCATTATACAATTTATTATATAGATTACATAAAATACCTAGGAATAATGAAAACAAGATAAGAGTGAAAAACATTATCTATCAAATTGCAATTGAGAATGGTTATAAAAAAAAAACTGTTGATAAACTTAATTATAATATTTTAAAGAAACAAAATAATAATCTAATTTACAAAAATAATGATGAAAATGTCATATGGACTTCATTTACATTTTTAGTAATGAAGTAAAAAATATCACAAAATTGTTTAAAGGTAGCAACATAAAATTCGCTTATGATACTAATAATAAATTAATAAATATAATGAATAATAATAATATTATTAATATGCATGAAAAACACGGTGTATATAAATTAGAATGTGGTAATTGTAATAAAGTTTATATAGGACAAACTAAGAAAAAACTTGAAGATAGATATGAAGAACATTTTAATGCATATAAAAAGCCAGAAATTTATAAATCAAATTTTGCTAGTCATTGTATTAATAATAATCACTTATTTCCTAATAGAGATAATATGATACTTATAAAAGAAATTAACAAAGGCCTGAGAATGAATATTTATGAAGCTTTAGAAATACATAAATATAATACTAATAATGAGTTGATAAATGAACAATTACAAGTAAAATCTAAATTTTATAATATATTCAGTGTTTGTAATGTTAGGGCAGCAAAATAAAAAAATGTTAACAACATTGTAATTGATTTGGCATAACTATTTATTTGATCTAATTTGCACATATGTTAATTTTAATTGTTTAATATTCCTGATGATGTTGGTACTGTTAGCCAACGAAAAGCTTTGAATTTTAAATTCAAATATAATTCTTGTATTTGTATTTTGACTTTTGTTCTTTATTAATACACAAGAAAACATATTGCGATATATATATTAATAAATAAATAAATAAATATATATATATATATATATATATATATATATATATATATATATATATAATATATATATATATATATATATATATATATATATATATGTGTGTGTGTGTGTGTGTGTGTGTGTTGCAACGGGCTGAAGACCGTGGCAAGTGGGAAATAAGTAATTTCCTGTTTTTTAGAAATAAAGCCGTTTTTAAAATAATCAAGTAGGGAATGATACAATTAATAAAGAGGGGAAAATTAAATACAACCTTGAATAGAATAGTTAAGCTAAATTAAAGAATGTTGTAAAATAAATTTGTAATAACTAACTAAATTTGAACATCGGGAGTGAAGCGAAAAAATTCTAAGTGCCTAAAAAAGCTATATTACGAACCAAACCACGTAGAACTTTCATCGACATTTTAAAAGAACCACAATAAGCTAGAATGAACATTAGAGAAAACAAAATTCAAAAAACTTAAGAAACAAAAAAGTTACAGCCGTTTAAATAAAATAGACATTTTTCAGTGTTCTAAAATTAATAATCAAACTATGCAAGCTAAAACAGATTCGTTGCCCGACTTGCCTGTACAAGGAATAAATCGAGCGATAGCAAGCTTTGCAGGCGGGGTGAGGTAGGTTAAATCACCGCTATATATACTTGGTCTCTAAGCTTTTAGAGACAGTCTGTAATAATTTTTTAACACGAGGTGCCGCGGGACGCTATGCTGGACCGTGAGTAGGAAAGTCACCAGGCCAGATGGACCATAACCTCAGCGCTTTCGACATCCAGGACCACCAAAGGATGAAGGCTCCAGACTCAGCCTCCAGGACGCTCGAATAGAGGGAAACCACCACCGACGAACCAGGGATGGCGACTTCCGGTGTCCAAGGACCAGGGAATCCAGACGAGGGACCCCGAGGACCGGCAGGAACATCTTTGGCAAGTCATTTTCTTTATTCGATACCAGTCACGTCAAATTTAGTTAGTTAATTTTATTAAATTCAAACAAATCTGCAAGCTTAAAACAATGACTTCACTCTTTATAAAATTTTAATAAATTGTATGCTAAGTAAATGAATTTATGTGTTCAGAATATTTAAAATAACGAATATTAAACGTACAAAAGGTTTTTGGCCATAAGCCGTTTATTTAAAGGAAATGAGAAATTTTCGAATATTATAAATTTAAAAATTAAGGTCATAAAATATGAATTTACCAATTCCATATAGGAGATAAAATATTATTATATGTAATTTGGAAAATAATTTTATGTTTATGTCAATGTAATCAATCTATATGCAAAGTATAATTTTTTAAAGCATAAGAAACAAGAAGTATCTCAGTGAATTGCTTTGTTAATATAATTGTGTAATACTTTAAAAGGATAAATTTTCTTTTTTATTTAAATAAATAGAATTAAATATGTCATAAAAATCAAGATTATTTGCGATTCATCCTGTGTCAAATAACCAATAAAAACTGTTTAGCTTTTTCCAACTAATATAAAAATGATTCTTAAATCAGTAAACAAATTTAATTAAATTTCATTAAATGTTAATAGATAAAGCCTAATGTTTTAAAGAGTTTCTCTCTACTAACTTCATGAGCTAGTCTAAAGATTAGTTGGTTTTTTGTGTAAAAGTCCAGAGATTTATCTACTGGCAGATTGTGTTTAAGAGGACACAGGAGCCTTTTAAAATAGGTATTTTTAAACACAATCATATTTTGCACGTTCCCTTGCTGTCTCTGCAGATCATCACCAGGTGGTAAGACTCTGTGTTTATTATGTGTATTATTCTAAATGTGTTTCTTTCCAGCTGACTATTAATTTGACATGTGTGACTATACTTAGACCATACACAATTGATAAACTAATTTAGGAGTGTTTATAAGTATTTTAAATAGTAGTCAGCGGGAATAGGCTTGTTGTGGGCTTGGACCTATGAGCAGGAAACATACACTGAACTCAGGGAGTTTGGCACGGTTTTACCAGCAAGGTGATAGGCAGATTTTTGGTTGTTTATAAATATGTTTTCTTGTAAACAATTAAATTTTAGTATTCTGCAAGAAAGGATTTAAACAACAAACAGCAAACGACCGCGTAGAGCGGTAGTAGGGACGGTAGAAGAGGGAGGGACGTTGCAGTGTGTGTGTTTGTGTGTGTGTGTGTGTGTGTGTGTGTGTACAGTATGGTCAGAATTGTAATAAAATTATCTGTGTGGAGCGGATAATAAAATAAAACCATGAACTAATCTAAATTTAAAAAAAAATGGTTTTAAATATATCTGCAAGCACCTTTCGACGAATCTTTCATCGTTTTTAGAGGGTATCACCACAGTTCTCAATTATAGAACTCACGTTTCCTAAACGAGAGTAGGGAAGACTCTGCAAAAGTGATCGTACGATTTTACAAAGGACGTTTTCCTAACTAAATCTACCCAAACCCATTATTCTCTACCGCTGCAATATATATGTCAACTGAAACCGATCTTTTGGAAGTACCTCTATAGGGTGTGGAGAAGGGCGTCGGGCATAAAATAACAGGAAGGCAGTAGTAACGGTAGAGAGTCGTTAATCCGAACCTGTCGTATAAACATAACATTTTAATCTCAGATACAAAGTCATTTTTAGGAAGATTGATAATGACAGTTGAAAAAATGCAAATTATATTGACCCTGTAATGTTCATCTAAACATTTTTAGAGGGAAATCACTCTTATGGTAAATATATTTAGGGCATTCGTTACAATGCATTTTGCAAATTAGAATAAAAAGAGTAACACAGAATAAAATAAGTAGACAAATCCAATTAATTTTAATAGATTAGATTTGGACACAAATGAAAACTAAGAAATAATGCTTTAAATTATTAAAGAAAAAGTGAAAAAATGTTTTCAGAATATTCTTTTTAGAAAAGAACAAGTTATAGACAAAACTTTTATAAAGTCAATTCTTACTCAAGTCAAGAACATTTTTTTTAGTTTTTTTTTATTAAGTAATTACAACTAATATAAAGATGTATATACATTTGGCAGTATCACATTAATAAGTGGCAAAATAGAAAGTGAATTTATTTACTAAAACTAATTAATTTAGAATTCATAACAATTGTAATACTATCAAGTGTCGTCCAATAAAAATGTATTTAAAAAGTATTTTACACCTCAATGGATGTATAAATAGTATTTTAATTACGATTGAAAATTTGAACAAGATATATATATATATATATATATATATATATATATATATATATATATATATAGATATAGACGGAGAGTGTGAACTAATAGAAGGAATTGTAATTATTAGCGTAGATATATTAGAACAGATTTGCCAAAATATTTTCTTAAAGATTAAAGCGATATTGCCGTTATTGAATGGATAAAGTTCACATATTTTAAAAGCATATCAAAGGAATGGGGAGAAATACAACCCTAAGAGAACGTGTTTAGGTCAAAGAAGAACCAGGAAGACGGAATTTTAATACAAACGCGGAACTGGATCGAAGCTTTACTGGTTTATCTCTTGACCTTTGTTGTTAACATAAATATATAAACAGAACTAGCGTGTGGAAATATTTAATCATGTTTGTGTGAATAATAATTATTTGCTTCTAATGTTAATCAGTGGGGTCGCTCCCTGAGGGTTGTTGTTGGGGAAGTATTTCCATTGTAATTAACAGATTTAAATTTCACTCCATGTAAACATTGAAACATTTTTTTTGTAGAAAAAATATTATCAAAATGTAAAGTAAGAATAAAGATTAGGGCTAGTTTCGACAGTCACGATAGAGCTCAGCACTTGGCGGGATATCTAATTCAACCCAAATTACAGATGTTAGTTTCTGGAATAGACAGACCAAATTAAACTCCGTAGCGAGCAGGATGTGACTCGTGAACGCAGACGTCCAGTAATTGTTTTAGCGTAGTTCGAACTATGGATTGTATAGAGTATGAAATTAGCAACGAGACTATCAGCTAAACTATTTTAAATAATGTATATAAATTATATTGAAAGATGCGTAAAATTAATCGCTTCATCGACCTAATTGGACTTGTTGGACACTGAACAGTTTTCTATGAAAATATGAAAGTGAAATGAAGTTCTGTAATTAATTACATATTATCGTTTTTGGCAAACAGTAAATGTGATTGCCAGATACGGACCGAGTAAACTGCAAGATTTGGACCGTTATTTTGAACCAGACAACTTACATTACCCCGTCGAAGTCTACTTGTCCCTGCACCTCATAACGTCGGTTAATAATTAGTATTCTTAAGTAATAGAAATAAAGTAACTCGTAAGGAGTTTTACTAAAGAATTATCTTCATATATATTTTTTTACCAGTTGCATTAGAGCAAAAACTCCAGCGTAGAAAAGGTACTACAAACCATACACTGTCGACACGACATGGTCAATCTATTTAATTAACCAATAATTTGTTATTAATATATATTTTAGAAAATTATAATAAACCAAAGCCGTTGTAATATAATTTCAACTGAAATCAGAGAGAGATATTAGATTATAAAATTCATGATGTGCGCTTGTATTGTAAATGAAAGGAAATATAATTCCTCAGATCTTTGCTGCAGTTTGGGTATAGTTGGTTTTACCTGAGCTCTTGTAATACCCCTGATAGGTCGAGTCTGACGAACCAAGCAAGATATCTAAGGTAGGTATTTTATTACTATAATTTGTAAGGTAATGAATAATATTGTAAGAACTGTGCAGCCGAGTGCGTATCATTAGATTATATAAGGGCGTAAATATGTATTTTTAATTTTATTTTTCAATTCCTATTGTTGGATCACATTAATCAAATTTTCATTTCTTCATTCAAATTTTCAAATACTTTTTCTTCATCCATTCTAAATCAAATTCATATTTTTAAAGCTGCAATTGATGGTAATACAGTTTATTAATTAATTAAGTTTATTGAAATAATTTTAGTTTTATATTGGAGAAAAACTTGTCAAAAAAGAGGCAAGATATGCAATATGGCTACTTCTTACATTTGGCTGTAACGTGATTTCATAAAACAGCTGATTTTGATATAGGTTAAGTGGTAGAATAGCTGTTTTAACGCATAGGTTATGTTACATTATATTATTGTAATTATTTAATAAAAAGTAAATAAAATATTTTTTTTTTGATGGCCTAAGTATAAATTGAATTTAAGAGATTTTAATTGATATTATACTTCCTTGTTCTAGGCAATTAGTCGGTACGATTATTATAGCATACGTGGTGCAAAATGCGTGTATATATAGGTGAGATTGAGATACGGGCATTGAATCTTTTAATAGGATAGAGGGTGGTGTCACGTGAGCAGTGTAGGTTAAGACTTGTCCCCTTTCCCAGTAAAACGACGGGGACTCGTGGAATCAGGCGGAAATTAGATGTGAATGTATGGATGTATGGTGTTTGTAGGTGAATGAGGCATATATCGTAAGTGTATACATAGTAGAGACTCGCTACTTGTATAATTTCTTATTGGTTATAACTAATTATTTTTGTTAATTTTACGTAAAATATTTTTGTCACCTAGTCAGTGAATTCGTAACCTAGAGTTACGAATGTAGCATTCCTGATTGTAACGTTTAAACAATATTTCCAAATATTGAAATTTACTTGGCTATTTTAGAATGCCTTCTATTAATTCTCTCTCTCTCTCTCTCTCTCTCTCTCTCTCTATATATATATATATATATATATATATATATATATATATATATATATATATTTATATGCGTGTGTGTGTGTATAAAGAAATAAAACAAAATACAAATACAAGAATAATTTATTGAATGTACAGTTTAAAGCTTTTCGTTGGCAAACAGTTCTTTAGTATTCCTGATGATATTGGTACTGTTTTCCAACAAAAAGCTTTAAATTTTACATTTAATAAGTTATTCTTGTATTTGTATTTTGTCTTAATTCTCTATTAATACACAAGAATACATATTGTAGTATATATATATATATATATATATATATATATACATATATATATGTCTTGTTTAACTTTTCAGTCGTTATTAAAGTACTTCTTATTTATCTATTCAAGTTTAGATTTCATTTTTTAAAAATTTTATTGGATGACACTTGATGATTTTTCAAAAACGATTGTTTTAATTAAATTTCATGAGTTATTTGTTTTTATGCGAGAGAAACTTTCAACAAAAGGACAAGGTATAGCAATATAGTTATTTCGTCACATTTGGCTTAAAACGAGTGATAACATATGATTTTATAAAACATCTGTTTTTTTGTTATAGGTTAAGTAGTAGAACAGCGATAGATTATAACACATAGATTATGATTCTTTATTTATAATAATTATAAATATTTATGAGAAAGTACCCAAAGCATATTTTACGTTCTTGGCTTAAACAGAAAACTACTTTGGAAAAAGTTTGTTTTTATTACTTGTTCGTGATTGTTTTAAAATGGTTTTATTTTGCAACGCCATAACACACTCTATAAATTTCTTTGATCCTCTATTTTGTGATGTTCTGGCTGCAAGAGGCGGGATGTTTTATTATTTGTTGGCGCACTTTGGCGCTGCAATAGCTTGTGCTTACGTTACTTGTCTAGACACTCACTTCCGCCCTTCCATGCATGCGGTGTAAAGTTAATGATAATATTTCTTAGCGCTGATCTTATTATTTTACCCTTTATGCCAGGGGTGGACAATTTTAGAATGGCAAGCCAATTAATTTCTAGTTTTTCTCGAGCCAGGCTGCAGAACGAAATATACCAAGTACAACAATAGGAATACGTCCCATTTATTTGTGCATGAATTTTAAAATATCATATCCTACATTCTGTATTTACAATATAGAATATCCTATATTGTAATATGCGCAAATATCATACATGAACAGCCTTTTTATAACATATAATAGTATACATACATGTAACCTTGTATACAGATGTCAATAGCTCCCTATCTTTATACAATGTTATTACTACATCAGAATCTATATATATATATATATATAAATGTATGTATGTATGAGCCATATGCATTACCAAACAACTGACCCTATCGCCATTAAACTTTGGGAAATTGTTGAGTACACTTCTAGGAGGGTTTTTGGTATAGTAAGTTTCAGCGGCGTAGACAGTAAGTGGCCCCTTCTCTCTCGAAACCAAATAGTTTTAGTAGAAAAATATTAACCTCTAAAATGGCACTAGGGTTCGCCTAGCAGCTTTCCAACGACATATAATTTTTTTTAACACGTAATTTCTATGTGACAAAATAGCATAAAATATGATTTTCTATCTTATCTTAAGATATTTCATTGAATTCACTCCAAATTTTGAATGCTAAGAAACAGTCAACATATAAAAACATTTTTGACTAAATTTAGAAAATCTATGCTTCTCACATGAACAGCTGTATGTGACTTGTTCACGCATCAGAAAACCTTCTTATTTATGTTTCTACACACTATAAGGAAAAGCCAAATGTACATCCGAGTGCACTTCAATAAACGACATTCAATTAAGAACTTTTCTAGATCGACTACTAAGTTAATCTATTATTATGGTAATAAAATACTAAATACAGTTTACCTAATGTCCACATGTCATTAATTGACTCTTAGGCGGTACAAAGTTCTCCGTGTTAGCTAGTAAAAACCTAAAAACGATTTTTACCCTAAAAATTTTGTAAACATAAAATGAAATCTGATATATGTTTATTTTAGTTGGAAATGTGACACTGTTTTACTTTTGATAATTGTTCAACGAATATTGTTTGTGGTTGCTATTTTCAAAAGTCGATTCCAAGTCACTGCCTGATAAACGCGTACGTACTTCAGAGTTCTCACTAACGAATAATCATATTCATAAATAAAAGAACTATCGAAATAAAAGACATTTCAAAAAAGCTTCTTGCAAATTAACTATTTCTAGAGGTAAAAAATGTTTTTACAAATCTAATATGAATCTTCAGAGAATTTTTACCTGAACTGAATCACATGTTGCAGATCATTACATTCCATTTGAATATAGCCTGGTGCATCCATATAACCAAAAACACCGTAAGTAGGTGCAATCATTTATAAAACATAAACATACGAGAGTCCATTTCCTGTCTGCCAAATACTATTTTCGGTTAAACACGCACATTGTACACCAAATAACTCCATAATTACGTCAGTGTTATATTGTTGGTTGCACAATCTACACATGTACTAGTGCAGCAATATTGTGCTGGCCTGTGCTATTCCCTATGACAAAATATTACGTTTCTCTAAATTCAAGAACGACATTTTAGTGCTGTCCATGAACCGCAAAATCAATTCGAAGAATGTGAATTCCTTATGTCTACTGTAAATTAATGCTGTGATAATAAGTAAGGCCCTCAGCTACATTATAGAATGACTTCAGAGCAATATCAATTACTTAAATGGACGTAACGTTACCATATTTATAGAATATCGTGACATGGTTTCGTAGCGATGGAGAAGGTTTGCGTATAGACTTGCACAATTATGGTGTGTATAACAAATATCTTCAACACGATGACTTAATTTTTTTTACGAACTAAAACCAAACTAAAGTGACGTATTGACTTCAGAATTATCTCATCTAGTACAGTTTAAAATACTCCTGAAGCGCTTTCTGGCTTTAACTATTAAATCGGGGGGGGGGGTGTTACAACACCAACCCAATATTCCTGTTGGATTATTCCATTAATTATACTTTCTGTATTTTTTGTATGTTATGGTAATATTATTTTTCAGTTATTCCTTTTATATTGTATTCTACTTATGTGAATGCGGTTTTTATGTTTGGGGTTCATGTTTAGGTAGTTTAATTTAAATTATCATTTTAAATTCTAATTTATCTATGGTTTTTTATTTCATTTATTTTTTGGGTTATTCGTTATTATAATTATTTTATAAGTTCCACGCTTATTAACGGAAATTATGAAATTGAATTTCCAGAATGTAAAAATTTGTGCATTTAATAAACAAAAAAGCTATTAAAAGACAGATAGAAAGAACACCTTGAATCATGAATCAAACCGAACACTTGGAATTTTAATATTCAAATACAGACACAAACGCCCTCAAAAATAATGCACACATTCCTCACAATAAACACACAAAAAAAGTACAAATTAGCTTAAAAATGGAAATATGTGAACAAATGCAAATTTATAAACACAAAAATGTTATAATATTATTAAGCAAAGAGTAAGTAAAAATAAAATGTAAAAAATGTATAATTATCTAACCTAATAAACAAAATTAATCCAAGGCACATAAAATTAAACCCATAGAGCAGTGAAACCGAAAATAGAACTGTACGTTATAGTACATTACACAGGAATTCTCACACATCTGCATACTACAAGAACCGTCAGTTTAATATAAATGTTGAAAATGAGAGCATGTAATAATTAGTTCTAGAAAGTCGACTCACAAATAAACCAAGTAATAGTCTTGTTTAAGTCTAAGTGATAGTTTTAAAATAGCTAAAACAATTGCAACAGAAATAATAAAAAAACAATGTTATGAAAAATTCAGTGAACACGGAAACCAAATTGTGCGAAGAAACTTTACTGGACATGGATCGGGAACGATGGTAGATAAGGTAGTTTTTGATTGATTTCAAAAAGTTAGATCTCAAAATATTTCAGCTTCATGATCCAAACAAAGACCTTAAAAGTTTCGAGTGACATCAGGATAGACGAGTCAAGATGACACGAAAAAATCTGTGCACGACATATGATATCTTTTAAAACAATTTTTGGCGAAAGTGCTTCGGTAGGTAGCAATACAGTGAGTGATTGGGAAAACAAATTGCCAGGAATTATCATATGCACGTAAAGATGTCTTCAATGCGAATGAAACGGGACAGTTTTTTCGTGCTTTACCCGAAAAACGATGTGTTTTAAAAACAAAACGTAAGTTTGGGGGGGGGAGTCCATTTAAAAAGAGCGGGTAACTATTGTACAGTCCTAACTCTCATCGAACAAACGACGAATAATCTTTATTTTAAACATTCATAGGCTAGGCTGTACATTAATTCACAAATTAAAAAATGCACAGTAGGCCCTACTGTGTTACTGTATTGTTTCAGTGTTTCTTATATATACTTGCTTGTTATTTATATTTGCTTTAGAATTTATGTGTAATAACAGTGAAATTATTAATATACTCATCTTCATTTCTGTTAGGAATATTTCTATATGTTTGAATACATTTTCCTAACATTTTAAAAACTTCAATAGTACTCTATTTCAACAGTGCTATTGAAGTTTTTAAATGGAGTTTATTCGAAACGCGTTAACAAAAGAGAATATTGAAAATTTAGGAATGGCAGAAAAGTGTACTCAAACATATATATTTAATAACCGTACTGTACAGTATTTATTGTACTGTATTTATAGATAGGTAGTCTACATTATTAAATAAATACTGTACGCTAGTATTAGTGTTAAATACATTAAAATATTATTATTAGTTAAATACCGTAACCTATTATGTAATGGATTAGAAATCATTATGTAGTGAATGAATACTGTAATCATTTTAGAAATTAGGCTGCTAAACACCCCTCCATTAAACGGACACCTCTCATGGGTGGAAAAAATATCGAGAACCGTTTGTGTCCGTTTACCTGATGTTTCACTGTGTATATATATATATATATATATATATATATATATATATATATGTGTGTGTGTGTGTGTGTGTATGTTTGTGAGTGTGTGTGTCTGGTGTGTCTGGTTAATACCTCATGAACATATACCATGAAAATTGTATCCATGATACCAACGTAATTCAATACCAGCATAAATATGTGATTCTACACTAAACTAATAACTTCTAATCTTCAATTACCCAATGTAATGGGCATGAATCACAATACAAAATTGTAGAATTTTGTAATCAATTGTATGTGACATAGTATAACGACGGGGTAAAGGGTAACGGAAGGGCGCGAGATTTAATATCCTGTACAAGGGAGCATTTTATGTATAAAGGTCCCATCATGACTTCAACAAATATTGCCAACTGGAATTCCCATCACTCAAGCATAAATTCCTCTGTGGGCAGGATAGAATGCTTTCAAAATATCTCACTAGTATAAAGTTATTACTCTTTGTACTGCTACAATATTTAACTCAAAATTGCTTTTATCCGTTCCTACTATTAGGCGAGCAGGCGAGTTCGTCCTTTACTTTTATCAGTTGGTGTGAAGCAATTTGGAAGGCCAATGTGTTTAAACTATTCAGTGCATTTGCAGCTTTGCACGTGTTTGCTATTAGGTAACAATACTGGCATTGAAATATTCTTAAACATTTGGTTTTACTAAACGTGTTTATAGAATAAGTATATCTTATGGCAAGCCTAACTCTGTTACACGGAAAACAAGTAATATAAACAAAATAAATTCCAAGTCAATTCGTACTAAGGTTATTAAAGAAAAATGTAATAAATAATTACTATATATAAATAAACTTACATAACCTATGCGTTAAATCAGCTATTCTACTTCATAACCTATAACACAAAGTCTGCTGTCTTATGAAGTCATATATTATCACTTATTTTAAACCTAGTGGGATGAAATAACTATACTGGATACCTTGGCCCTTTTGTGAAACGTTTTTCTTCCGTATAAAACTAAAATATTTCAAAAATTTAATAATTGAAGTAATATTTCAAAAAATCTGTATTAGCAACAAGTGTCATCCACTACTAGTTTAAAAATATATCACATACTTATAATATATATAATTTAAACATAAGTTTAATTTGACTGGATGATGAAACTGTATTTTAATCAAAAATAATTTTTAAAGCAGATATATGTAACGAGAGTGTGATCTAATAGACTGAATTGACAACCTTTAGCCACGTTTAGAAGACCTTCTAGTTTTAGACTAAAGTAATTGATAACATATGATCTCAATAAACAGCTGATATTTTTGTTATAGATTAGGCTTTAGAACATCTGTTTTTTTTTATCTATTGATATCTTCAGCTTCATTACTATACAATTTGTTAATTTATTTGAAATTATTTTATTATTAAAAAATATCTTTTAAAACTCTTGAAATCAACTCTTTTGAAATTTTACGATTTTCTTTAATGACTATGAAATTGTACTTTACCTTTTTCCCTTGTTTACTAACTATAACGTTCATAGAATTATACGGCTCCTGACCATAAGAAAGTGAGTTTGGATTAGGGCTGTTTGAAATCCAGCAGCTGACTTGATGACTAAAATTAATTATTTAAATTTAATTATTGAATTAAAATTTAAAAACATGATTAGGATCAAGTGTTGTCCTCTACAACTTTAAGAAAATGTATTCAAACAAGGGAGAATGGTTGGATAGTATTTTACTAACGATCAAAAAAATTACAAAAAGATATATATATATATATATATATATATATATATATATATATATATATATATATATATATATATATATATATATATATATATATATATAAATAAATAAATAAATAAATAAATATATATATATATATATATATATTTATTTATAGCTTTGCAACACTGTTTTCTTGTATTCACGTATCACTTTCACTACATGTAGTTAAACAAGTATCCTACTTGGTTACCAAGTAAGAGTCTTGTTTAAGTACATATAGTAAAAGTGATATATATATATATATATATATATATATATATATATATATATATATATATATACATATATATATTTATTTATTTATAGCTTTGCAACACTGTTTTCTTGTATCCACGTATCACTTACACTATATGTACTTAAACAAGAATCCTACTTGGTATACCAAGTAAGATTCTTGTTTAAGTACATATAGTAAAAGTGATATATATATATATATATATATCTATATATATATATATATATATATATATATATATATATATACATATATATATATTTATTTATTTATAGCTTTGCAACACAGTTTTCTTGTATCACTTTCAATATATGTACTTAAACAAGAATCCTACTTGGTATACCGAGTAAGATTCTTCTTTAAGTACATATAGTAAAAGTGATATATATATATATATATACATATATATATTTATTTATTTATAGCTTTGCAACACTCTTTTCTTGTATCCACGTATCACTTACCCTATATGTACGTAAACAAGAATCCTACTTGGTATACCGAGTAAGATTCTTGTTTAAGTACATATAGTAAAAGTGATATATATATATATATATATATATATATATATATATATTGTTTGTGTAATAATTAATTAAAAGATACTGACAAACTGTTGTATTCTTACTGAATACAGTAAAATTCTGTTGTTTACAACAACAGTTGTAAATCTTAATAGACTAAACTAACCCCAAGACAAACTAAAAAGTTTTCAGATTGCAGTGAATCCGAAAATAAAACAATAACAGTACACGAGAAATTCCACACACCTGGCAGTCTACTACAACAACCCGTTCAGTTGATGCTCGACAATGAATATACTGTCAATCTTTGAAAGTTAACTTGCATAAATACCAAGTAAGATTCTTGTATAAATACATATAGTGAAAGTAATATATATCATATACAAATTTTCAAATTATAATAAAATACATTTTATTCATACACCCAAGTTCAAATACATTTTCTTAAACCTTTGGGGGATGAAAGTTGTTGTTAATTAATTTATTCAATCAATTAATTAACTCTTGTTAAGAGTTCGTTAATTCAATTTAGTTAATTAACTTTTGTTTTGAATGGAAGACAAACTTTTCACAAGATAGGCAAGGTATGAAATGTAATTATTTCGTCCCATTTTGATTAAAATGAGTAACAACATACGATTTTATGGAACAGATTATTTAAAACCCTCGATTACGAGGCAGAACAGCTGTTTAAATGCATAAGTTATGTTACTTTGTTTATATTAATTGCATTATTTCATAACAAGAAACTAAAGAGAATTATGTTTTACTGCCATAAGCAGGAACAAAGTTTCCATTTAATATTACTTGTTCATTCGAACATTCCATTAATGTATTCCCAGAAGGACGGAGATATCCCCCTCTAATTTTAAGAAACACATTAAATAAGTTTCGCAATAAAGTTCCTGGTTTCGCTAATGGAAATATTCGCGGTTGCAGGGATGGTTCTATAGCTAAATAAGCAAGACATCGAATCTGGTCGTGTTTAATGTTTAATCTTACTTGGTATTTATGCAAGTTAACTTTCAAAGGTTGATAGGATTTTCATTATCGAGCATCAACTAAACGGGGTGATGTAGTAGACTGCCAGGTGTGTGGAATTTCTCTTATCACGTGGTGTACCGTTATTGTTGTATTTTCGGATTCACTGCAATGTGAAACCTTTTCAGTTTGTCTTGGGGTAATTTTGTCTATTAAAATGAATAATTTAACGTGTTTTTATTTTATTTGTATTTGTTCGTGTATGATATTATTTTTATGTTTTTAAATTTGTAGTTGTTCCAAGATTTTCATTTTGATAGCTTTTTGT
Source organism: Prosapia bicincta (assembly GCA_036971475.1). Taxonomy (NCBI): domain Eukaryota; kingdom Metazoa; phylum Arthropoda; class Insecta; order Hemiptera; family Cercopidae; genus Prosapia; species Prosapia bicincta. The sequence continues at coordinate 168,545,403 of JBAIZL010000002.1, forward strand.
ATTAGGTGTATGTTTTCTAACGTGGCGAATGTATGTTTTATATATATGTATATATATATATATATATATATATATATATATATATATATATATGTATGTATGTATATATATATATTTATATATGGTAACATAAAATAATTTTCATAAACAAGAATATACGAATATTACTTCATTTTATTGTTCATTGAAGCTTTTCGCTAATTTACATTATTAGCATTTTCAAAATATATTAATCACTGTCCAGTTATGTGACCAGAGTAAGACTGTTGAAAACAATTGTATTATGCTCAGTAAAGGTATCAGTTATCTTATCTGTAGATAAATATACTTCAATATTTCCATTTGTCCTAATCTTTTATTTTTAAAATGTCATCAAATATGCTAAAGATAGTATTATGTTTTGATTTAATCTGGACTTGTTCCTCTATTAGTGTGTTCTTAATTTTATTTTTATATATCTCTAAGTTTTCTATTATATTCATTTTTAAGCCTTTTTGTACGTGTTTAACCAACTTCATATTACTAATCTCTGGAAAATCATGATTTCTTTCTATACAATGTGTGGCAAGATTTAATTTATAAATATGTGGCTTTTTAAATGCATTTAAATGTTCTTTGTAGCGATCTTTTATTTTCTTTTTTGTTTGTCCTATATAACATTTTTGACATGTAGTACAGTTAATACTATATACGCCGTTTATATTAATTTTATTTACTTTAATGTTTGTATTTATTATATTATTAATTGTGTTATTAGTGTAATAAGCTATTTTGACATTAGTATCTTTAAATAATTTTATAATTGGTTTGATTTCATAACCGGTAAATAAGAATTTGGACCAAATAATTTCTTTAGTATTTGAATAATAATTTTTATTTATATTATTATCCATTCTTTTAAGGATCTTATTATTCAATTTATTAATGGTTTCTTTTTTATATCCATTTTGTATTGCTATTTGTTGAATAATGTTTAGTTCTTTCAATTTATTTATCGGGTTTAATGGAATTCGGTTCATTCTGTATAATAAATTATAGAAGCATGCCATTTTTTGATTGTACGGGTGGTTTGAATAATTAGGTATTACTTTTACTGTTTGAGTGGGTTTTCTAAATATTGTAAAATTTAATTTATTATTTTCCTTATAAATGGTAATATCTAAGAAATTTATGGCATTAAGTTTTTCTATTTCGTAAGTAAACTGTATTTTATTGTGTATATTATTTATTTCGGTAATTATTAGGTTTAAATTTAATGCATTATTTGTAGAAATGTACAGACCGTCATCTACATATCTATACCATTGTCCATTGTTATCATATTTTTTAATAATTTTTATTATTTCTTCATCAATATGTTGCAAAAATATTTCGGAAATGATGCTGGATAGTGGTGAACCCATTACCAAGCCGTCTTCTTGTCTGTATATTTTGTTATTATAGCAAAAGTAATTTTGTTTTAATATTATTTTAAGTACATTAATTATTTCATCAATTTCTTTTTTATCATGTGTATACATATTTAATTTATTTTTTATTATTTTATATGTTTCCATTAAAGGTATATTGGTATACATGTCTTTTATATCAAATGATATTAATTTGCTATTATTGTCTATTTTTATATTTTTAATTTTCCCTATAAGGTGATAAGTATTTTTTATATTATGATTGTTATTTAATTTCATTTTGTCTTTTAACTGTTTGGCAAAAATTTTAGATATTTTATATGAAGGTGCACTTTTAAAATTAATAAGCGGTCTAATTGGATTATTTATTTTATGTAATTTTATAATACCATTTAATAATGGTATTTTAGGGTTATCATTTATGTTATTGATTTCCGGATTAAATAATGCATAAGAATTCTTCACAATACCTTTTATTTCATTTTGGTATTTATCCGTGGGATCTTTTTTTAGTTCTATAAACATATTATCTACAATATATTTTTCATTTTTGTTTATGTAATCTTGTTTGTTTATTACCACAACAGCATTGCTTTTATCTGCTTTTATAGTACACAAGTTATTATTTTGTAATTTTTGTTTTAGATTATTAAATTGCATATATTGATTTTTGTTTTGATAATTTTTTATTTTATAAACATTATGTTTTTTTATTAATTTAGCTATTTCATTTGTTGCATTAATTCTTACCTTTTCTTGGTCATTTTCTTTTAATTTATTTATAGCGGTTTCTGTATCTATTACAATATTATCAATGTCTTTATTAAAATTTTTCTTTATGTTGACGATATGAATGTCTTCTAATATTTTTTCTTCATTTTTAGTGAAATTAATGTTAGTTAAATTGATTAAATTTGGAAAAAATTTATGATACGTTTCTTCGTGTACTTTGTTTTTTTCCTTATATATTATTAATTTATCTAATTTATTGTTTATATTATTTATTTTAATTTGTTTAAGATATTTAATTTTTATATTAATTTCCTCATATATATATTCCCACTTTATTATATGTAACTTATTTGCTAGTTCTAAATTTAATTTATATATTTCATATGTTAATTTACTTTGTTTTTTATATAATTCATTAATTTCATTTTTTATCCACATCTTCTCTGCTTGTATATTAGTTTTTTGTGCTGCTTTACTTTTATTTTTTATGTTGATTTTTGCATATTTGGGTATGATTTGTAATAGTATACATTTTTTGTTGAAAAATATATTACAATTATTTCTCATCAATTGAATTTTCTTTTTCTGATATAAATTTATTTTGTTTGTTAATGTATTAAAATTTTGTACCGATTTAAGCATAGTACAATTATCTACAACATACATTTTTTATATATATATATATAATATTAATCTATATTATCCAAATATTTACCTATATATGTATTTTAATTTATATTATATATATTATCTAATATTATAGTTTGTTTAAATAATTTTGTACTATATAATTAATTTTCAGTATAACTTAATAATATGTATATTATTTATTAACATTTCCATATAATACTTTTTTTTATTAATCTATCATATAAATATTTAAATTTTTTTTTTTTTTTTTTTTTTTTTTTTTTTTTTTTTTTTTTTTATATTAGTCTTGTATTTTTTATATAATTTATCAATATGTCAATTATGTTAAAATATACGTGTATAACTAGTTTTTCGATGACGTTAAATCATAACATTATTATACTTATTATTATAATTAATTTATTAAAATATGTAACTAACATTAATATCAAATAATAAAAACATTATACCTATTGCTTCTTTATATTTACTTTTCAGTATTCTTTACTATCTTGTAACATTTACTTTATATAATTTCTTATATTAATATTGTTGTGGTATTTATATTACAATACAGTATTTATCAATATATTGTATCCTAATGTTAATTTATTTGTAAAATATTATTTAGAATATTATATAATTTCATGTGTATTAAATAATATCCTCATGTCAACAATTAAAATTGAATCAATATTTGATGCAATATAAGATTGTTTATATTTGCATTTACACTTAAAAATCGTGTACTTTTATTTATACTTCTATATAATATTATTTATGTTAATCTTTAATAATATAAATAAGCTCAATTACAGTTTTAGCCTTATTATGTTTCATTAAACTATACAAACATTCATATAAATAAATCAAAAGTACATTAATAAATTTTATTATTTTAGGTTTCAGCTTACTTGGTTATTTGTTCATTACAAATTTAATAAAATAAAATTGATTGTTAAGTTCATTGAATATAATCTAATTCCAATATGTCTTTAACATTATCAGTATAAGTTCCTTTTATTTTTGTTTTCAAATAAGAAGTGTGTCGGATTCACTATATCAACCTTGAGTCTTGCTAAGTATTGAGTTGAATAATAAGTTGTGTAAACTGTAGATTTTATTCATTTACTTATATATCATGATAATGTATATCATTATTATATTTTTTATTTTAATTAATATTTTATATACCTGATCTAGTCCTTTAGTTATTGACAGTTAATTGCTTTATTCATCAAATCCTTGATAGGCAAATAAATTGTAAAACTTAGATGAATTATTTTTTCTTGTTGAATATGTATGGTAACATAAAATAATTTTCATAAACAAGAATATACGAATATTACTTCATTTTATTGTTCATTGAAGCTTTTCGCTAATTTACATTATTAGCATTTTCAAAATATATGAATCACTGTCCAGTTATGTGACCAGAGTAAGACTGTTGAAAACAATTGTATTATGCTCAGTAAAGGTATCAGTTATCTTATCTGTAGATAAATATACTTTAATATTTCCATTTGTCCTAATCTTTTATTTTTAAAATGTCATCAAATATGCTAAAGATAGTATTATGTTTTGATTTAATCTGGACTTGTTCCTCTATTAGTGTGTTCTTAATTTTATTTTTATATATCTCTAAGTTTTCTATTATATTCATTTTTAAGCCTTTTTGTACGTGTTTAACCAACTTCATATTACTAATCTCTGGAAAATCATGATTTCTTTCTATACAATGTGTGGCAAGATTTGATTTATAAATATGTGGCTTTTTAAATGCATTTAAATGTTCTTTGTAGCGATCTTTTATTTTCTTTTTTGTTTGTCCTATATAACATTTTTGACATGTAGTACAGTTAATACTATATACGCCGTTTATATTAATTTTATTTACTTTAATGTTTGTATTTATTATATTATTAATTGTGTTATTAGTGTAATAAGCTATTTTGACATTAGTATCTTTAAATAATTTTATAATTGGTTTGATTTCATAACCGGTAAATAAGAATTTGGACCAAATAATTTCTTTAGTATTTGAATAATAATTTTTATTTATATTATTATCCATTCTTTTAAGGATCTTATTATTCAATTTATTAATGGTTTCTTTTTTATATCCATTTTGTATTGCTATTTGTTGAATAATGTTTAGTTCTTTCAATTTATTTATCGGGTTTAATGGAATTCGGTTCATTCTGTATAATAAATTATAGAAGCATGCCATTTTTTGATTGTACGGGTGGTTTGAATAATTAGGTATTACTTTTACTGTTTGAGTGGGTTTTCTAAATATTGTAAAATTTAATTTATTATTTTCCTTATAAATGGTAATATCTAAGAAATTTATGGCATTAAGTTTTTCTATTTCGTAAGTAAACTGTATTTTATTGTGTATATTATTTATTTCGGTAATTATTAGGTTTAAATTTAATGCATTATTTAATTTATATATTTCATACGTTAATTTACTTTGTTTTTTATATAATTCATTAATTTCATTTTTTATCCACATCTTCTCTGCTTGTATATTAGTTTTTTGTGCTGCTTTACTTTTATTTTTTATGTTGATTTTTGCATATTTGGGTATGATTTGTAATAGTATACATTTTTTGTTGAAAAATATATTACAATTATTTCTCATCAATTGAATTTTCTTTTTCTGATATAAATTTATTTTGTTTGTTAATGTATTAAAATTTTGTACCGATTTAAGCATAGTACAATTATCTACAACATACATTTTTTTTATATATATATATAATATTAATCTATATTATCCAAATATTTACCTATATATGTATTTTAATTTATATTATATATATTATCTAATATTATAGTTTGTTTAAATAATTTTGTACTATATAATTAATTTTCAGTATAACTTAATAATATGTATATTATTTATTCACATTTCCATATAATACTTTTTTTTATATATTAATCTATCATATAAATATTTAAATTTTTTTTTTTTTTTTTTTTTTTTTTTTTTATATTAGTCTTGTATTTTTTATATAATTTATCAATATGTCAATTATGTTAAAATATACGTGTATAATTTCTTAGATATTACCATTTATAAGGAAAATAATAAATTAAATTTTACAATATTTAGAAAACCCACTAAAACAGTAAAAGTAATACCTAATTATTCAAACCACCCGTACAATCAAAAAATGGCATGCTTCTATAATTTATTATACAGAATGAACCGAATTCCATTAAACCCGATAAATAAATTGAAAGAACTAAACATTATTCAACAAATAGCAATACAAAATGGATATAAAAAAGAAACCATTAATAAATTGAATAATAAGATCCTTAAAAGAATGGATAATAATATAAATAAAAATTATTATTCAAATACTAAAGAAATTATTTGGTCCAAATTCTTATTTACCGGTTATGAAATCAAACCAATTATAAAATTATTTAAAGATACTAATGTCAAAATAGCTTATTACACTAATAACACAATTAATAATATAATAAATACAAACATTAAAGTAAATAAAATTAATATAAACGGCGTATATAGTATTAACTGTACTACATGTCAAAAATGTTATATAGGACAAACAAAAAAGAAAATAAAAGATCGCTACAAAGAACATTTAAATGCATTTAAAAAGCCACATATTTATAAATCAAATCTTGCCACACATTGTATAGAAAGAAATTATGATTTTCCAGAGATTAGTAATATGAAGTTGGTTAAACACGTACAAAAAGGCTTAAAAATGAATATAATAGAAAACTTAGAGATATATAAAAATAAAATTAAGAACACACTAATAGAGGAACAAGTCCAGATTAAATCAAAACATAATACTATCTTTAGCATATTTGATGACATTTTAAAAATAAAAGATTAGGACAAATGGAAATATTAAAGTATATTTATCTACAGATAAGATAACTGATACCTTTACTGAGCATAATACAATTGTTTTCAACAGTCTTACTCTGGTCACATAACTGGACAGTGATTCATATATTTTGAAAATGCTAATAATGTAAATTAGCGAAAAGCTTCAATGAACAATAAAATGAAGTAATATTCGTATATTCTTGTTTATGAAAATTATTTTATGTTACCATACATATTCAACAAGAAAAAATAATTCATCTAAGTTTTACAATTTATTTGCCTATCAAGGATTTGATGAATAAAGCAATTAACTGTCAATAACTAAAGGACTAGATCAGGTATATAAAATATTAATTAAAATAAAAAAATATAATAATGATATACATTATCATGATATATAAGTAAATGAATAAAATCTACAGTTTACACAACTTATTATTCAACTCAATACTTAGCAAGACTCAAGGTTGATATAGTGAATCCGACACACTTCTTATTTGAAAACAAAAATAAAAGGAACTTATACTGATAATGTTAAAGACATATTGGAATTAGATTATATTCAATGAACTTAACAATCAATTTTATTTTATTAAATTTGTAATAAACAAATAACCAAGTAAGCTGAAACCTAAAATAATAAAATTTATTAATGTACTTTTGATTTATTTATATGAATGTTTGTATAGTTTAATGAAACATAATAAGGCTAAAACTGTAATTGAGCTTATTTATATTATTAAAGATCAACATAAATAATATTATATAGAAGTATAAATAAAAGTACACGATTTTTAAGTGTAAATGCAAATATAAACAATCTTATATTGCATCAAATATTGATTCAATTTTAATTGTTGACATGAGGATATTATTTAATACACATGAAATTATATAATATTCTAAATAATATTTTACAAATAAATTAACATTAGGATACAATATATTGATAAATACTGTATTGTAATATAAATACCACAACAATATTAATATAAGAAATTATATAAAGTAAATGTTACAAGATAGTAAAGAATACTGAGAAGTAAATATAAAGAAGCAATAGGTATAATGTTTTTATTATTTGATATTAATGTTAGTTACATATTTTAATAAATTAATTATAATAATAAGTATAATAATGTTATGATTTAACGTCATCGAAAAACTAGTTATACACGTATATTTTAACATAATTGACATATTGATAAATTATATAAAAAATACAAGACTAATATATAAAAAAAAAAAAAAAAAAAAAAAAAAAAAAAAAAAAAAAAAATTTAAATATTTATATGATAGATTAATATATAAAAAAAAGTATTATATGGAAATGTGAATAAATAATATACATATTATTAAGTTATACTGAAAATTAATTATATAGTACAAAATTATTTAAACAAACTATAATATTAGATAATATATATAATATAAATTAAAATACATATATAGGTAAATATTTGGATAATATAGATTAATATTATATATATATATATATATATATAAAAAATGTATGTTGTAGATAATTGTACTATGCTTAAATCGGTACAAAATTTTAATACATTAACAAACAAAATAAATTTATATCAGAAAAAGAAAATTCAATTGATGAGAAATAATTGTAATATATTTTTCAACAAAAAATGTATACTATTACAAATCATACCCAAATATGCAAAAATCAACATAAAAAATAAAAGTAAAGCAGCACAAAAAACTAATATACAAGCAGAGAAGATGTGGATAAAAAATGAAATTAATGAATTATATAAAAAACAAAGTAAATTAACATATGAAATATATAAATTAAATTTAGAACTAGCAAATAAGTTACATATAATAAAGTGGGAATATATATATGAGGAAATTAATATAAAAATTAAATATCTTAAACAAATTAAAATAAATAATATAAACAATAAATTAGATAAATTAATAATATATAAGGAAAAAAACAAAGTACACGAAGAAACGTATCATAATTTTTTTCCAAATTTAATCAATTTAACTAACATTAATTTCACTAAAAATGAAGAAAAAATATTAGAAGACATTCATATCGTCAACATAAAGAAAAATTTTAATAAAGACATTGATAATATTGTAATAGATACAGAAACCGCTATAAATAAATTAAAAGAAAATGACCAAGAAAAGGTAAGAATTAATGCAACAAATGAAATAGCTAAATTAATAAAAAAACATAATGTTTATAAAATAAAAAATTATCAAAACAAAAATCAATATATGCAATTTAATAATCTAAAACAAAAATTACAAAATAATAACTTGTGTACTATAAAAGCAGATAAAAGCAATGCTGTTGTGGTAATAAACAAACAAGATTACATAAACAAAAATGAAAAATATATTGTAGATAATATGTTTATAGAACTAAAAAAAGATCCCACGGATAAATACCAAAATGAAATAAAAGGTATTGTGAAGAATTCTTATGCATTATTTAATCCGGAAATCAATAACATAAATGATAACCCTAAAATACCATTATTAAATGGTATTATAAAATTACATAAAATAAATAATCCAATTAGACCGCTTATTAATTTTAAAAGTGCACCTTCATATAAAATATCTAAAATTTTTGCCAAACAGTTAAAAGACAAAATGAAATTAAATAACAATCATAATATAAAAAATACTTATCACCTTATAGAGAAAATTAAAAATATAAAAATAGACAATAATAGCAAATTAATATCATTTGATATAAAAGACATGTATACCAATATACCTTTAATGGAAACATATAAAATAATAAAAAATAAATTAAATATGTATACACATGATAAAAAAGAAATTGATGAAATAATTAATGTACTTAAAATAATATTAAAACAAAATTACTTTTGCCATAATAACAAAATATACAGACAAGAAGACGGCTTGGTAATGGGTTCACCACTATCCAGCATCATTTCCGAAATATTTTTGCAACATATTGATGAAGAAATAATAAAAATTATTAAAAAATATGATAACAATGGACAATGGTATAGATATGTAGATGACGGTCTGTACATTTCTACAAATAATGCATTAAATTTAAACCTAATAATTACCGAAATAAATAATATACACAATAAAATACAGTTTACTTACGAAATAGAAAAACTTAATGCCATAAATTTCTTAGATATTACCATTTATAAGGAAAATAATAAATTAAATTTTACAATATTTAGAAAACCCACTCAAACAGTAAAAGTAATACCTAATTATTCAAACCACCCGTACAATCAAAAAATGGCATGCTTCTATAATTTATTATACAGAATGAACCGAATTCCATTAAACCCGATAAATAAATTGAAAGAACTAAACATTATTCAACAAATAGCAATACAAAATGGATATAAAAAAGAAACCATTAATAAATTGAATAATAAGATCCTTAAAAGAATGGATAATAATATAAATAAAAATTATTATTCAAATACTAAAGAAATTATTTGGTCCAAATTCTTATTTACCGGTTATGAAATCAAACCAATTATAAAATTATTTAAAGATACTAATGTCAAAATAGCTTATTACACTAATAACACAATTAATAATATAATAAATACAAACATTAAAGTAAATAAAATTAATATAAACTGCGTATATAGTATATAACTGTACTACATGTCAAAAATGTTATATAGGACAAACAAAAAAGAAAATAAAAGATCGCTACAAAGAACATTTAAATGCATTTAAAAAGCCACATATTTATAAATCAAATCTTGCCACACATTGTATAGAAAGAAATCATGATTTTCCAGAGATTAGTAATATGAAGTTGGTTAAACACGTACAAAAAGGCTTAAAAATGAATATAATAGAAAACTTAGAGATATATAAAAATAAAATTAAGAACACACTAATAGAGGAACAAGTCCAGATTAAATCAAAACATAATACTATCTTTAGCATATTTGATGACATTTTAAAAATAAAAGATTAGGACAAATGGAAATATTAAAGTATATTTATCTACAGATAAGATAACTGATACCTTTACTGAGCATAATACAATTGTTTTCAACAGTCTTACTCTGGTCACATAACTGGACAGTGATTCATATATTTTGAAAATGCTAATAATGTAAATTAGCGAAAAGCTTCAATGAACAATAAAATGAAGTAATATTCGTATATTCTTGTTTATGAAAATTATTTTATGTTACCATACATATTCAACAAGAAAAAATAATTCATCTAAGTTTTACAATATTTATATATATATATATATATATATATATATATATATATATATATACATACATACATATATATATATATATATATATACATACCTATAACTATTTATATCTATATACAATGGGAATAAACATTTTTAGCGTAGTGACCTACGAGATTATCTAGAGGTTCTTCAAACATATGAAGCACAGTGTTTAGAATGTTAATGTTTCACTTTATAATACAATATTTATTACATTTATAATCAGTTACTAAGTATGTGTAATTCTTGTGTTTTATCTCTATAAATAGAAATGAACGTTATCTGTTTGTATGTTATACCTTCCTAAACTGTTTAGTCGATCGAGATGAAACTTTGGTAAGTTATTGAACGCTCTTTGAGGAAGGTTCTGCCCTTTTTGTGGTCTGATCTGGGGCCCTTGAGTCCATATTTTTCAAAAAAAATAATAAAACAAATAAAATGCAACCGCCTACTTATCTGATCGAGGATCCCGTCACTAATATTTAAATGAGGAATTAGTAATATAGATGCAACTAACAACCAACAGATGGCGGTAATCCCGCTATGACTTACAGCTGATACTTACGTTAAGTGAAAATAAGATTTCATACAACTGTTTTTATGTGTTTAGGTTAGTTGGTATAATAAATAGTTAGTTGTAAAATAAATCTTACTAAATTATTTTAATATAATGAATGTGGATTTTATTTTTCGTGCTTTAACGTATTTTTAGAACGTAATAGATATAGAATTAGAGTAAATTTTTCAGCTACTGAAAACTAAATTTTTTAAATACTAACTTAAGTTTAGCTGAAGTTCAAGATGGCATTCATAGGAAATAGGAAATTTGCCGTCTCAGCAAGTAGCCTACATGTTACTTGTTCCAGCTATTTTTTATTTGTTTTGACAGATATCGTCCTTTTGGCGATAACTACAAGAAGTCTTCATATGGTTTATTTGTTTTGGAAGTCGCCTTGTTTTACATTTACTGACTTTTAGATAATTTAGTGTTATAAAATTATTCCATGCCCATTATAGGAAGTGTGACAAAATATTTACTAGACGAAATCGGGAAAACCTACTCTTTTGGATTAGAAACTCTTGGACCTACGAAAGTACTAAAACAATAAAATTATTATTATAATTGTGTCATACCATATAATATATGCACAGTATACTCCCGATTATCCGTGGAATAGGGTGGCCCGGCAACGCCTGATAATGAATTCCCCGGATAATCCGCTAACGATCGATAATCGATTATTATACCATAAGTTACACAAATAATGACCCCGGTTAGTGCAATTCAAAAATAATCTTCAGAGGACAAAATAAATACAGAAAATAATTTAAAATGTCGATGTATTTTACGGAATATAACATGTACATTTATATGTCTAACTATTTACAATACGTACATAAGTATATGTCAAAAGTAAGTATGTATGTACATTTGTAATTTCCTTTACACATAATACTTTCACTTTTTAACAAAAAAATCTGTCACTTTCGTCTGTATTTTTGTGAGCATTGATTTAGCTTTAATGTGCGATCTAAGTGTCTTGAGAACCATTTTGTCGCACAGTGTCTACTTGTGTCACAAAGCCATAAAGATCGATAATGTATATGACATACATGCATATGTCAGATCCTAGACTATTTATTGCCGAGATTAGCTGACATTTGTTTACAATCTTATGATACACATTAGGTTTTCAGGCTTCCAAGCATTTTGTCATTGTCTCTTATATACAGTAATCTGCTCGCCCCTTTTATTGCGCTGGCCCGCCTCGGGATGCTTCCCTTCCAATGTAAAAATTAGTACGTACATATTTACATATCTATTCCCTTCATCTTAACTTCTATTAAGCCTTATATGTATTTACGTCGTAATTCACCGTTTGGTAATCTGATTGGAATAAAAATTGGATATTTGTAAAACAATGGCAGACCCCGAATAATCCGCAAACCGGTTACTCCGCCCACCGATAGTCGGGAGTTTACTGTATATATATATATATATATATATATATATATATATATATATATATATATATATATATATATATATCACTTGAAATGAAATTATTCTGTTCCCCAACCAAATTTCTAAAGGTTTGGAATTATTTATTTATTTAAATTTAAAACTTAGCAAAGAACAATTAAACCACAATTTAAATGTATTGTATTGGCGTATTCTTGACACTTCATCGCATAGTAATTACCTTTTATACACCTCAGACAATTTTGTTTAAGCATTGGTCAAAGTTGAAATGCTCTTGAAATTCGGGCCAAATAAACGGGACTCCGGGACACAACTTTAAAATTCGCGTCTGTCCGGACTTTCCGCGACCTTTGGTCATGTAAGGGTAGCTACGTGTAACGGGTAGGCAGTACTTTTACATTGCACAGCATATTTGATTGGCACTATGAGGATCTTGTTTTGATTGTAGAGAGTTTTGTTTGAAGCTCTCACCTGGCTACTCTTTATGCGAGAACTAGCATCTGGAAGGCTCATATTTATAGCGGACTTTTGGGCTTGTTGAATCTACAATATTGTAATAACAAACTATAGCTTATAATATCTGTGGAACGGTCTTTCGCTTCCTCTACCCTTCCCCCCGTAAATGCCCGCCCTTCAAGTTCACACCACAGCTTAAGTGTGATCACCTATTCCAGGCTCACTCTGGGTCAATTATAACCCTAATTAAACCATTACTAATCATTGCGCTCTCTCTTGAAAGCACTATTCTGCCTACCCATAAAGCATTAGAATACCGTAGGCCATGTATAGCTATGTGCTTCATATAGTTAGCATTGTAAGTTTTACCGTAAGTTAATATAAGCATACAAGCACTCAGTGCCAACGTTAAAGAATAAGATCTGCTTTCGTGCTTACCTTGAGATGTGCTTACCATTAAGTAGGGGAAAGTTTCCTCCTTATTGCGCAGAACGGCTTTTGCTTTCGCCATTTCCCTGAGGCGCATTTCTTTGTTATAGCCTGTAAATGTGTCACTCTACGTTTATTAAAGGATAATAAATTTAGTGAAAGAGCTAACATAACAGAAAAGTGCACCAGACTTCTATTAACGCCTTATATATATATATATATATATATATATATATATATATATATATATATATATACTGGCTGACGTGGCGAACGTCGTATCACTCAAAAGGTAATTGGCAAAGAATGGCGTGTTAACATTAGCTAAACCTAATTTAGTATTTTATTAACATAATAATAGCTAAACACATAGTAGTGTGACACTAAACTCGAGAAAAGTGTGACAATAAAAGGTAAAACATAATAATAACAAAATTGTTATATATATATTGTTTAAAATGTGTACGGAACTAATTTTAAATTGTTGAGTGTTGCCTAGAAACCAAAATTTGGATTAAATTCAGAAAATGTCTGAAGATAAGATAAAATAGAAAATCATAGTTTGAGTTATTTTGGCGCTTAAAAAATACAAATTGAAAAACATTGTTGTCTTGGGAAAGAGATATTGGTAAAATCCTAACGCCGTGTTATAGGGTAATAATTTTCTGCCAAAGTTAATTGATTTGGAGAATCACAGGCCCACTATACAGCCACTAGGATTCTAAATATTTTCCATAAAGTGAATTTTCACTAAAAAATCAGGTTTTAATTTCTAACTTACACTGCAGATACAGGTAAACATCGCAAGTACGCCTTGTTTTCTCTGTCTGGCTTTACTGAAAGCAACCAGCCTGAATAACTCTTTGAGTTGTCAGGAAACATTTGCAGCACTGACACCACTGCGCTGGTCAAGTACACGTAATTCTGAGGACTCCATGATTCTAATATAGAATTTAGATAACGTAATAAAATTCTTTATTTCCCTCGAGATGTTCTGAACTTTAAAGGGGTTTCATCAGATTCCGAGAGATTTCAACGCCTTGGCGTGTTAACATTAGCTAAACCTAATTTAGTACTTTATTAACATAATAATAGCTAAACACATAGTAGTGTGACACTAAACTCGAGAAAAGTGTGACAATAAAAGGTAAAACATAATAATAACAAAATTGTTATATATATATTGTTTAAAATGTGTACGGAACTAATTTTAAATTGTTGAGTGTTGCCTAGAAACCAAAATTTGGATTAAATTCAGAAAATGTCTGAGGAAAAGATAAAATAGAAAATCATAGTTTGAGTTATTTTGGCGCTTAAAAAAAAAAATTGAAAAACATTGTTGTCTTGGGAAAGAGATATTGGTAAAATCCTAACGCCGTGTTATAGGGTAATAATTGTCTGCCAAAGTTAATTGATTTGGAGAATCACAGGCCCACTATACAGCCACTAGGATTCTAAATATTTTCCATAAAGTGAATTTTCACTAAAAAATCAGGTTTTAATTTCTAACTTACACTGCAGATACAGGTAAACATCGCAAGTACGCCTTGTTTTTCTCTGTCTGGCTTTACTGAAAGCAACCAGCCTGAATAACTCTTTGAGTTGTCAGGAAACATTTGCAGCACTGACACCACTGCGCTGGTCAAGTACACGTAATTCTGAGGACTCCATGATTCTAATATAGAATTTAGATAACGTAATAAAATTCTTTATTTCCCTCGAGATGTTCTGAACTTTAAAGGGGTTTCATCAGATTCCGAGAGATTTCAACGCCTTCACATTTTTTGTCTGGGAGGTTTCTATTTTCTATTTCATTTACTTTTCTATAATGTTTAAAGGTAAACATACTTAAATACATATAAAACACACTGAATGAGTCAGAAAGATTGGAGAATATCCAACTAGTTTACACAATTGACAAAAACGTACACTTTGATTCGAGTTATGAACGATATATTTCTTCAAACTAAAAATAAAGTAACAATAAAACATTCTACAGAAACACAATAACAAATTTGCACTTGGTTGGGACTGTACGTTTCCCTTCAAGTCACAATCAATGAAGGTTTTTAAGGAAAATATAGCGAAACTGACAAAAAAGTATTGGATAGACATAAACATACAATGTCGCGTTAGTATAATTTCCATCAGGTTACGCTATGACCCACCTTAAAGTGAATTAAATGATAACATATGATTTCGTATATCAACCTATTTTATATATACAACATGTTATTAAAGAACTGTCTTTAAACGTAGAAAATATTATATTATTTATTGAATCTCTCACTTATTAAATATATTAATTATTTCTATTTTGATAAATCTCAATACAAATAATTCAATCCAACCAGTTGTGTACTTTTAATAGAATTTTTGAAATAGGACATTCATAACCGTGTCTGATAACAAGCTAACTTGTCATTACGCAAGAAACTTTCAATTCAAAATTTCCATAGACGTGGCTATAAAGGTTTCCCTTTAGTCCAACAACCTAACTTGTTTAAATAAATTAGCCTTTATAAATTATAATATATAAATTATTTGTTATTAATAATATAAATATATATTATATATATAATAATGCTTTTAAACTTTGCTTTCTTCAACTTTGTTTTCTCGTATTCACTCATCACTTACACTTAAATTTAATGTACTAAACAATAATCTTACTTAGTATATATGCGAGTCGACTTTCCAGAACATTTTAATTTCCGGTTCTCATTTTCACGCTTTTTCTTTTTTCCTGAGTATCAGAATAAGATCGAAAATGAGAACAGTAAATTAATAGTTATTGAAAGTAGACTCGCATATTTAAGAAGTAAGACTCTTGTTTAGTACATTGAAATGTGATTGTTTTGTATATATATATATATAAATTATTTAGCTCCTTTTCAAAACAACATCATACAGACATATTAATTACCAACAAAATGTCCAAGAATGTATTTAGTCCAAGAATATTTTAAAAGTTTCGTGTGATTTCGAAACAGTAATTTATTTTGTTGTAACACCATTTGGAAGTCATTGTCAATATTACGTAAATTATATTTTGATCAAGGCTTTCCCTGTTTTGTTCCTACCTTTGGCCATTGTGTAATCAAGCAAATCTATCCTAGTTAAATTACCTGTCAGTCAGCGCTTCAAACGTGAAAATATAGCCTCAGTAATGGGCTATAAATACCACGCTGTTCAATATAACGTAAACATAACAGCAGTTTCTAATGATGCATTACCTCAACCATTTTCCACTTTACCATAATCAGTTCATAGTGTTCTATAATTAGATTTGCAAAGTAATCTTTAAGGGGAGATTTTGAAACTTTTGCCTCACAATAACGCTATAAACATCAATCAAACTTTAAGGTTGTCACTAGTTAGATAGTACTGAAACGGTTTTGGCGCCAGGTGTAAGGACAAAAAAGGGTAAGAAAGCGATATCGAACCATAATTTATCACCATCGCAATGATAGTGCTTTACAGTTAATTTTCTTCATTAGCCTGGAACTATATCCATTAGTCATACGGCAAACGTATTAAACAACAACACTGTTAGACAAAACCCTACACTTGCCTAATGACAAAGGAAATATTTCAAATATTCATAAATATATTTTGATTCATAAAATAGTTGTTTCCATTTGAGAATTCGTAATGAGGATCAGGCAGTAATATCAATCTGCAATATTTTTATCCAGGCTGTCGCTGGTAATCGCGGTTTTAAACAAAGAGCAATAAACCGCATACATACTTATAGACACTTTCATCTTAGCTTTGACAAGCAATAACCGTTAAAAAACAAATAATACAAACAACGTTTTTTAAAATAAATTACTATTTCGGTTATCAAAGAAACATTTTATTTAAGTTACTCATAAATAAATAATTACAAATAATATAATTATAGTAACATAACTTACCTACTAGTCAAAGCCCATTCTTGTGAGAGACCATTTGGTGACGCACTGACTAGAAGAGATGGGCTTCTTTGAAAATGACACTGACGTAAATGACTGTTGAAATATTTTCAAGGCTGAGCAGTCCGGAAGGTGTTTGGCATACATGACTTCACTACCACCTAGCAGACATTCCAGGGTCGGTAACATGTGGATCCTTTAGAGGTGTGCAGCAAGGTTCCCATGGGCTGCCTTCTTTCCGAACGCTATGGTCATTTGATCCTACAAACCCTTGCCACCGAGAATTTTCTCAATCTATCTTCATTCCATTTTTTGTGTTGATGTATATTAGGGACTTGGAGAACTGTAAGTAAATCAAATGCTCATGCTGGCGAGAGTTGTTCCCAGCTTATCTAGTTGGTCAGCTTTCTCAATGAATGTGACCTTTAAATGACTCGGGTAATACATAGCTGAGGTAATTTTCATACATAGCTAATTTCCACTGGAAATTAAGTAGCCACCCAGCTATTGCCACTTGCAATTTTGGAAGCATTTCTCCTGCCCCGCGTTTCACTGGTGTAAGCCTATTTATATAGTAACATCTTCGCCAACCAATAAAAATAACAGTTCCTGCTCGTGACCACTTCGAAAACGTTTCATTGACTATAAAATCTTTATTTACCCATTTATTCTTATCAATATAACCTATATTTATAGAAATCGTACTAAATATTTAATGCAAATAGCCTGCTTCAATAATTCTCTAAACATATATCGAAACAAAAACATTCTTCAGACTCCAGAAAACCTATTTACATCCGAGTCCCGATATTTCGAACTTACGTTAAATTCGAGCTCGGAGTCGAGTCAACTAAGCCGCGAGCTAAACATTTCCAAGTCAGCTTGCTGGTTTCATATAAGAACTAAAGTGTTGAATGGATAGATAGAGAACTCTTTTTTTAATTAGTTTGTGCCCGAAATTAAAAGGTTTTTAAAAGCAAAGTATTTATCTCGGAAAGGTATTTTACTGCTAGAGAAAGTACCTTCGCATCCCGATGAAGATCAACTGTGCTCTGAAGATATCCGTCCTTTATTTCTACCAGCAAATATTACGAGACTAATCCAGCCAATAGGTGAGTGTGTTCTGGATTATCTAACAAGATATACGCACGTTACCTTCCACAATCAATGGAAGCGGCTGAAGGGGAAGAAAGCATTGTGGGCTTTCTAAAAAAAAGTTACAGTTAAGGGAGTTGTGTACTGGATAGCCGAATAATGAAAAAAAGTAAAAGAAGAAACATCAAGTAAGTTGTGGTATAAACTTCTGAGTCGTAATGAAACTGTTGGCTGTGTTATTGATCCACAAAAAGCAACATATTTGAAATTTTGTATCATGAAACTTTATTGATGTAAAAATTCCGATGTGAACAATTTGAGATAACAGATGTTGCTATTATTGAAATAATACCAAAAACTACTGAAGGTGAGAAAATAAGGTTCGATCGAGATAGCACAAGGAACGAAAATTAGAAGGAACGACTGCCTTGGAAACTGCATTACGCTATATTGAACAACAGATGTGCTTCTGCGATTTCACAGCAACATTATTTCTTGTGAGTATTGTAATCAATAACGTTCTAAAAAGGTATTTTGTGCGTTCTTAATTATAGTATTAGGGATCATTAGAAATCCTAGTATTTATAATGGTCTGGAGCGTATATCCATGTAATTCGAGCTCTCGACAATCCGAGTAATTATCGGTCCAATTTACCTGGAATATCTAGACTCTACTGTATATATATATATATATATATATATATATATATATATATATATATAATAAATTATAAAATATTTCAAGAAAAATATTAGTTTTATTACATATATTATTCAAAGCTTTTCGTCGATAAAAGCTTTCGTAGAACTTCAGCATCTTCAGGAAAAACAAATCTATCCTAGAAAACAGCTATATTAAAAGACAACATAACACCATATTTAATATATACAAGATGTAAAGACGTGATGTATATAAAAGAATATTGTGTGACTCGTCATTCAAAGCGTTACGGACACTCACGGTGACGTCACGCCATTGTTGCCATACCTTTGTTGTTCAATATATCTGTACTTCTGATAGTATCCTCTACACAGTGATATGGCAATACCCCGTCCCGACAACGGTAAAAACCCTTCTAGTCAATTATTTTGTTTTTAAAATTTCAGTACTAATAAATGAAAGTTCATTTCAATCCGAATTCCAGTTCCATTCTCCAATAATACAATTTTGATATTCTTAATGATTACGTGCATAATAACAAATTCGAAACATGCAACTGAGTTAAAGCATTGTGTAAATGTAACAATGAAATGAGCAATGCATGGTAAGGCAATTAATTTATGATATATATATATATATATATATATATATATATATTCCATTATAATAATCAATAGTTTTAATAAAATTATTATAATGAAGTCATGTATTAAACGTTTACTCTAACTTAGGATTCTTGATGCTAATTTACCTGAGATAACACGAAGCAATCTGATTTCCCCATTATTAGTAGGAAACATATCATCATCTAGCAATGCGGTGCCATAATTCATCCAATCACAGCGCGCTATAATGCAATGCGATTTTGAACATATTAATTTGTGCAGATTTAGATGTAAACTAATGAACATGTTCTTTGGGACATGATTGGCATAAATATTACTCATTTGAAAGCAATTTGTAACCTAGATATAGTTATTTGTTGTTTTTACGGAGTCATTATAATAGGCAATCTAATTTAGGTAGCACTGTATCCTATCTAAAGTAGTTCACTTGAGTTATTTAATTTATTCTACAATATTGCAATTTGCATATAATTATTAAATAATTAAATATATGCTCCTAATTGTAAATTTAAATGGTATCGGGTGAAGTAAACACCTAACCTAGATTTCCAAGTACATGGACATAATAACCAAGGTATATCAACATCTACTGCGTGGTCACCACTAATGGTTTGCCATTAGCAATGAAATAATTGTTAGTGTTAACTGACGAGCTGTTATACGAGAAAATGTCAAGGTACCAGCATCAAATGTTAGTTTAGTCTCTCATGCACAGGAACTGGAAGCAAATTTACTATTCAAATTACTGGAACTGGCAGTTAAATTACTCTGTAACTCACTAGAACTGGCAGTATTTTTACTATCTAATTCACTGGAACTAGCAACTAATTTACTCCTTAGTTCACTGTAACTGCCACCTAATTTACTGTTCAATTCACTGGATCTGGAAGCTAATTTAGTGTCTAATTCACTGGAACTAGAAGCTAATTTAATCTGTAACTCACTGGCAATGGCAGCTAATGTACTATCTAATTCACTGGAACTGGGAGCTACTTTACTCTCTAATCCACTGGAACTTCCAGGTAGTTTACTGTTTAATTCATTGGAACTGACGGCCGGTTTCCTCCCTAATTCACTAGAACTGCCAGCTAGTTTACCCTCTAATTCACTGGATCTGACAGCTAGTTTACTGTCTAATTCAATAGAACTGACGGCTGGTGTCTCCCTAATTCACTGGAACTGCGAGCTAGTTTACTCTCTAATTCACTGAAACTGACACCTAGCTTTTGCTGCAATTTACTGAAACTACCAGCTAGTTTCTCTTTGATTCACTGGAACTGTCAGCTAGTTTACTCTGTAATTTACTGAAATTGCCACCTAGTTTATTCTGTATATCACTGGAATTGCCAGCTAGTTTACTGTCTAATTCACTGGAACTGCCAGCTAGTTTACCCTCTAATTAACTGGAACTGCCAGCTAGTTTAACCTCTAATTCACTGGAATTGCCAGCTAGTTCACAGTATAATTCAATGGAACTGACGGCTGGTTTCCTCCCTAATTCACTGGAACTGCCAGATAGTCTACTCTCTAATTCACTGAAACTACCAGCTAGTTTACTCTATAATTCATTGGTATTGGCAGATATTTTACTCTCTAATTCACTGGTACTGGCAGCTACTTTACTCTAAAATTCACTAAAAACTGCCACCGAGTTTACTCTCTAATTCACTGGAACTTTCAGTTACTCTCTAATTCTCTGAATCTGCCACATAGTTTATTTTGTATTTTACTGCAACTGCCAGCTAGTTTACTCTCTAATTCACTGGAACTGGCAGGTAGTTTACTCTCTAATTCACTGGAAATGCCACCTAGTTTATTTTGTATTTCACTGCAACTGCCAGCTAGTCTACTCTCTAATTCACTGAAACTACCAGCTAGTTTACTCTATAATTCATTGGTATTGGCAGCTATTTTACTCTCTAATTCACTGGTACTGGCAGCTACTTTACTCTAAAATTCACTAAAAACTGCCAGCTAGTTTGCCCTCTAATTCACTGGAACTGGCAGCTAGTTTACTGTCTAAGCCACTGGAACTGCCACATAGTTTACTATCTAATTCACTGGAACTGCCAACTAGTTGCCCTCTAATTCACGGGAACTGACAGCTAGTTTATCACTAATTCACAGGAACTGCCAGCTAGTTTACTCTCTAATCCACTGCACCTGCCAGCTAATTTATCCTCTAATTCACTGGCACTGCCAGCTAGTTTACTCTCTAACCCACTGGAACTGCCAGCTAGTTTACCCTCTAATTCACTGGAACTGACAGCTAGTTTACTGTCTAATTCAATAGAACTGACGGCTGGTGTCTCCCTAATTCACTGGAACTGCGAGCTAGTTTACTCTATAATTTACTGAAACTGCCAGCTAGATTACTCTTTAATTCACTGGAACTGTCAGCTAGTTTACTCTGTAATTTACTCAAATTGCCACCTAGTTTATTCTGTATTTCACTGGAATTGCCACCTAGTTTACTGTCTAATTCACTGGAACTGCCAGCTAGTTCACAGTCTAATTCAATGGAACTGACGGCTGGTTTCCTCCCGAATTCACTGGAACTGCCAGCTAGTCTAATCTCTAATTCACTGAAACTACCAGCTAGTTTACTCTGTAATTCATTGGTATTGGCAGATATTTTACTCTCTAATTCACTGGTACTAGCAGCTACTTTATACAAAAATTCACTAAAAACTTCCACCGAGTTTACTCTCTAATTCACTGGAACTGGCAGATAGTTTACTCTCTAATTCACTGGAACTGGTAGGTAGTTTACTCTCTAATTCACTGGAAATGCCACCTAGTTTATTTTGTATTTCACTGCAACTGCCAGCTTGTTTACTCTCTAATTCACTGGAACTGGCAGCTAGTTTACCCTCTAATCCACTGGAACTGCCAGCAAGTGTAACCTATAATTCACTGGATTTGGGAGCTGGTTTAATGTCAAATTCACTGGAACTCGCAGCTAGTTTACTCCCTAATCCACTGGAACTGCCAGCTAGTTTGCCCTCTAATTCACTGGAACTGGCAACTAGTTTACACTCTAATTCACTGGAACTGCCACATAGTTTACTGTCTAATTCACTGGAAATGCCAACTAGTTGCCCTCTAATTCACGGAAACTGACAGCTAGTATATCTCTAATTCACTGGAACTGCCAGCTAGTTTACTCTCTAATCCACTGCAACTGCCAGCTAATTTAATCTCTAATTCACTGGAACTGCCAGCTAGTTTACTCTCTAATCCACTGCAACTGCCAGCTAATTTATCCTCTAATTCACTGGCACTGCCAGCTAGTTTACTCTCTAACCCACTGGAACTGCCAGCTAGTTTACCCTCTAATTCACTGGCACTGCCAGTTAGTTTACTGTCTAATTCACTGGAACTGACGGCCGGTTTCCTCCCTAATTCACTGGAACTGCGAGCTAGTTTACTCTATAATATACTGAAACTGCCAGCTAGTTTACTCTCTAATTCACTGAAACTGACACATAGCTTTTGCTGTAATTCACTGAAACTACCAGCTAGTTTACTCTTTAATTCACTGGAACTGTCAGCTAGTTTACTCTGTAATTTACTGAAATTGCCACCTAGTTTATTCTGTATTTCACTGGAATTGCCAGCTAGCTTGCCCTCTAATTCACTGGATCTGCCAGCTAGTTTACCCTCTAATTCACTGGAACTGACAGCTACTTTACCCTCTAGTTCACTGGAACTGCCAGCTAGTTTAACCTCTAATTCACTGGAACTGCCAGCTAGTTTACTGTCTAATTCAATGATACTGAGGGCTGGATTCATCCTTAATTCACTGGAACTGCCAGCTAGTTTACTATATAATTTACTGGAACTGCTAGCTAGTTTACTCTCTAATTTACTGAAACTGCCACCTAGTTTATGCTGTAATTCACTGAAACTACCAGCTAGTATACTCTCTAATTCTCTGGAACTGGTAGCTAGTTTACTCTGTAATTCACTAAACTGCCACCTAGTTTACTCTCTAATTTACTGGAACTACCAGCTAGTTTACTCTCTAATTCACTGGAACTGGCAGCTAATTTACTCTCTAACCCACTGGATTTGCCAGCTAGTTTTCCCTCTAATCCACTGGAACTGCCAGATAGTTTACGGTCTATATCACTTTAACTGCCACCTACTTTACTGTCTAATTCACTTAAACTGCCAGCTAGTTTGCCCTCTAATTCACTGGAACTGGCAGCTAGTTTACTCTCTAATTCACTGAAACTACCAGCTAGTTTACTGTCTAATCCACTGGAACTGCCACATAGTTTACTGTCTAATTCACTGGAAGTGCCAACTAGTTGCCCTCTAATTCACGGGAACTGACAGCTAGTTTATCTCTAATTCACTGGAACTGCCAGCTAGTTTACTCTCTAATCCACTGCAACTGCCAGCTAATTTACCCTCTAATTCACTGGAACTGCCAGCTAGTTTACTCTCTAACCCAATGGAACTGCCACCTAGTTTACCCTCTAATTCACTGGAACTGCCAGGTAGTTTACTGTCTAATTCACTGGAACTGACGGCCGGTTTCCTCACTAATTCACTAGAACTGCCATCTAGTTTACCCTCTAATTCACTGGAACTGACAGCTAGTTTACTGTCTAATTCAATAGAACTGATAGCTGGTGTCTCCCTAATTCACTGGAACTGCGAGCTAGTTTACTCTATAATTTACTGAAACTGCCAGCTAGTTTACTCTCTCATTCACTGAAACTGACACCTAGCTTTTGCTGTAATTCACTGAAACTACCAGCTAGTTTACTCTTTAATTCACTGGAACTGCCAGCTAGTTTACTCTCTAATTCACTGGAAATGCCACCTAGTTTATTTTGTATTTCACTGCAACTGCCAGCTAGTCTACTCTCTAATTCACTGAAACTACCAGCTAGTTTACTCTATAATTCATTAGTATTGGCAGCTATTTTACTCTCTAATTCACTGGTACTGGCAGCTACTTTACTCTAAAATTCACTAAAAACTGCCACCGAGTTTACTGCCTAATTCACTGGAACTGACGGCTGATTTCCTCCCTAAGTCACTGGAACTGCCAGGAAGTTTACTCTCTAATTCACTGAACCTGGCAGCTAGTTTATTCTGTAATTCACTAAAGTGCCACCTACTTTACTCACTAATTCACTGGAACTGGCCGCTAGTTTACTCTGTTATTGACTGGAATTGACAGCTAGTTTACTCTCTAATTCACTGGAACTGGCAGCTAGTTTACTCTGTAATTTAATGAAATTGCCACCTAGTTTATTCTGTATTTCACTTGCCAGCTAGTTTACTCTCTAATTCAATGAAACTGCCACCTAGTTTATGCTGTAATTCACTAAAACTACCAGCTAGTTTACCCTCTAATTCATTGGAACTGCCAGCTACTTTACCCTCTAATTTACTGGAACTGGCAGCTAGATTACTCTCTAATTCACTGAAACTGCCACATAGTTAATTCTGTATTTCACTGCAACTGCCAGCTAGTTTACTCTCTAATTCACTAGAACTGACAGTTAATTTACTCCCTAATTCACAAACTTCATTCTTAAAAATTGTTAAACAATGTTTTAAACAACTTATCTTATCTTCTAAGTTCTTAGATAATTCCTCTATCTTAACTGATAATACTTTGTCCAAAGGAAGTGAGTTTTTTTAGAATTTACTCTATAAAGCAAATTATTCTCCCATGATTAAAGAGACTCTGAATAGAGCCCCAGGCTAAAACATTGCTTCTCGGAAAAGCACATGCAATATCCACCTTCCCGAAAGGGAGGCGTGTGTCCAAGGTGAGCAGGCCTAAAGCATTACACTGTTCGATCTAACGGTGGAACTTTCCGCAGATATGATGCAGCTCAGAAGCATGGTGTAGGAGGTTAAAGACCACGGCCATCTGATGGGATTTTACAACAAAGGATATTTGATGTTTGCCACTTTACTACTACAGTGAGGTAGGAATAACCTAAGCGAATCCTGAGTAAGGGATAAGAACAGAGTCCAAAGGTTTCTCTACCCCACGACCTCTTAGAGAAGGGTGGGTGGTAAAAGTTACACGAAACTAAAATTAGACGGAAGTTACACGTGGTTACGATTTTACGAAGAAATAAATTTATATTTAACAATATATAATTACAGCATTATAGATTTGTAAATTACGGAATTAAAAATTAAAATTACAGCATTATAGGAATAATTGCAAAGCTATACCATAACAAAAACCTTTAACTGTACAATTAAATAAATTAACGACGTGTATAAAGTATTTTTGATTTTTGAAAATAAAATATCCTGCATCGAGCCTTAACGAAACGAATGTTTGGGCAAAACACCATTCGTGGGTAAAGGGAACAAACGGTTCTCATTCGCAGTTACCGTGAATCCTTGATATTTATAGTTATTATTACATTCTGGGCTGGGGTGAGGCAATCGCTAAATATCTCTACGCGTAAAACATTCCGACGTTGTAAAGTAGACAAAAGCCAGGCTACAAATAACGGATCACGAATAATTGATAAGAGTTAATTTGCTCTCTGTTTATACTGAGTCCGTGTGTGTACGAATTGTTGCTAATGTAAAGGCCGTTGTTGAAGCTTCTATATTAATCACAGTCTTGCCAATGTTTGGAGAAAAACTGATTAACTAAATATTCTCCTAATTAAAAATAACAATTCTTGAACAACTAAAAAAACGAAATGTGTTTGTAAGATTATGTTTCTATGACGACATCAACTCAGGTTTTAACATTTCGACATTATAATGGTTTACGTTTCGACACAGGTTTACCATTATGGCTTACAACATTTAAAATTATTTATATACTTTGCACCAAAATATGTAAAAACGAAAAAATAGAAATTAGTTGAATCTTCAGAAATTATTACTTTATTTATTACCCAACTTCGTATTTGGAGCCTTGCTTATATTAACTTTGTATTATCTAGAACAATATTTTCAAGCAAATCTTGGGCTGTGAGTTTGATTACATTAAATTAAAATTTGAATACGTGATACTTTGGAAACCATACGCGCCTCCATTAAGAGGTAAAATTAGTTTATTCCTCAGAAGTTGCGAAGACGCTATTATTCGCCAAGATTATAGTGTACATCCTTGTTAAACCTGTCTCCAGTTTCTATTTAATCTCTATTGACTACAAGAGAGTCTAGAACACCCCCGTTAATAATTCTGGCTATACGTTGGTGATTAGTTGCAGCGACGTACTGCAAAGTTTAATGCAAGTACCCCCCCTCAGTTAAGGTTACTGGCAAGAAAGCTTACATTCACGGAATGTGTAACAAGAGGTGTTATGTAAAGATGTGCTGCATCAACGGCTTTGCTTAATTGTTTTTAAGCATATAATGTTAATTGGTGAATACTATATCAAAAAATGATCTGTAGCGAGGTTCGATTCTTTATTTATATATATGAATAAAATCTATTCTGTTTCAAGTGCCTTTAACATTCAAACAACTGAAATTTTCTTTATTAAATGACCCGTTCTTCAGATATTTTATTTTCTAATTACTTCTTTGCTTTTTGAGGTTGGTTTTTGTAATTTAACATACCAAATAGATATGTGCAATACTTTCTTAAAATTACATATAGGTAGCAGTTTATTTATAAATAAAGTAAAACATACAAAAATATAGTAGTAATTTTTAAAGAAATAATAACTGAGCTTTCATCACAAGTATAAATTTAAATAATTTGGTTTTTATTTTCACGTTTTTACGTGGGTTCAATGGCGTATATTTCACATACTTGAATCTTTACTACTAATTTACCCACTTAACATTTATAAAAGCCTCTAAACACGGATTCAATTAAGTTCACCAATAAAAACTGAGTTGGATGAGTTTATTTATACTTACCTCCCAATGTAACTGTCTATCATCAGTCACGAGAGCTTCTATTCATTACATTACACAACACTGACCCCCACTTCAAGCTTATGAAAACGTTTATGTATCCGATTGCCGCTTTTAGCCACTTCTAGCCGTTTTGTATCTTAGAAAGCTCTCGTCTTTACAAGAAAGGTGTGGCTGTTGCGTTCGCTCAAACGTGAAATGACTTGTAATTATCAGGACGTGTACCGTATTACGCAGGTGGGGGGGGGGGTTGTCTTGGCCGTCACAATACAGTAAAATCATGTACGTTATTATGACGTCGAAGAGAAAATTAAAAGTTTATTAATCAATAAAATCTACTGTACATTATGTTCTCTTATAAAAAGAGGAATGAAACTCATTAAATTCACACTGACACAAAACTTTACCTATATTAACACAATTTTATATAATTGAATTTCAATTTTATATAATTTCGTATCCTATTGGGAACACACATACACACACACACACACACACATACATATATATATATATATATATATATATATATATATATATATATATTTATAATTAATGCAAAGTGTACAAATAGATAACCATTTGATAAAGAAAACAATTTAAACAGCTTCCTAGAGTAAGGAAATCGGTTACGAAAATATCTACAGAAATAGTGTGATGCAAAGTTAAACACATGAGCACGTGATGTATTCAGAACAAGTAACCCCTTCACGATATTGCACCAAAATCCGACCTAAAACTACCCTAATTACTCTATACTGCAGGAAACCCACAATAATCAGGTAAAGGCAAATGAAATTTCGAAAGACTAGAAATTATGTAATAAAATCTCTTGTAAATTTGGGCCAAAACATATAATTTACTAAATTTAATAAATTCATACGAAATATATTTTCTATGTAAATATTTTTTATACAGCATTGAAGTGCAATAATTTTTTTTTATTTATGCATTTAAATATTTTACAAATAATGTTATTATGTTTCACAAAACTTCTATTTTCCTTGGTAAAATGTTTTTAAAAAATATGACAAACCGGAATTAGCTTGGGTTGGCTTGAATGTACAATATTAAAAAACATTATTTTATTCTTTAGAGGTGAGGTCCAGCTACCAAGGGGGGGGGATATGGCGCAGTACTCTAAATTAATTTCGTGTCGGTTTCTGTAAACAGCATTAAAAATCAGACCAATGTAACACTCGAGAGAATCTAATTTGTAATTAATGTTTACTTCAACAAACATATCCTTTAATAAACTTAGGAAAGCATCCTGTGACTTGTGAACATCTTACACAAGTTCAATCACGCTTCAGTTTGTAACTAAATTAGGTGTCACTGTAAGACACAACACTGGTATAGAGACATTACTGTTTCTAGGGTAGAAATAAATGAAATCACCAACGAAGAAAAATATAATTGTGTGAATACTTTAATGCGCTTAAACAAATACCTTATTTCATGATTATGGATGTCGACTTTCCAAATGTATTTGAACTTGAGTGGAAGACTGATAAGTATTTTATTAACGATTGAAAATTATAACCAAATATATAAGTACATATATATAGGGAGAGTGTGAACCAATAAAAGGAAATGGAAAATGCCCATTGCTTAGAATACGATACTGCAAGTGATAATAGACCCTAACTTATGATAGTTGTGGCTGTCATGTGCTTGTAGGACCTCGCAGGCGACTATAGATCATCCTTCCTTAGGTATCTCTCACTCTTTAGAATTAAATACACTTTTAAATTCTGACCTCCCCCCCTGGCTTTTCACACATCCATACTCAGCTACTTTAGGGCTACATAGGCGCTTAGGGTTATTCATAACTAGTGACATATAAAGGCAAAATATTTCCGAGGTACTCTAATTTCCCCGGTGAGCAACCCAGGGAAAAATTTGGAAGTTGATGTAATAAAAACACATGTTTTATGCACATCTTTGATTTTGATAGAATGAGTGTTTACTGGGAATACTGGATGGTTACGGCTTTGGAATGAACTCCAGCAGAAAGAAGAAGAAATGGAACATCCAGACTAACAGAGGGTGAGACCATCAATAAATCCAAAAGTGAGAGGGGCTTATCGGTGGAACTCTGTTACAAAAGAAAGGCTTTTGAAAAATGATAAAGAAGAAGAAGACAGTCGTAGAGGAGATTCAGAGGCATAACAGACACCTGATATGATTTTTACACTTAAAGAGGGTGTCGGAGGGATGATTACTGAGAGTTGCTTTCGAATAAACTCCCACAGAAAGCAGAAGAAAGGGAAGACCCAGACTAACAGGGGGTGAAACCATCAATAAATCCAAAAATAAAAGAAATTAATAGGTGGAACACTGCTACAATAGGACAGCATTGAAGGCAGGGTTTCAAAATCGGCCACTAACAATAGACGGTATAAAACCAAAATACAAAGTGACTTAGTAATAGTTGAGTTAATAAAATGGTTTAGTATAAGGTTTCTTGTAAAACTCGAGCTGTGAATGAAAGGTAGAAAGTAAAGGCGAGAGAAAAAAAGTAATCAATACATTTCCAAGATTAAATAAAGGCTTATATTACGCATTGATCTATTATATATATATATATATATATATATATATATATATATATATATATATATATATACTGTAACACTCTTATAAATAAGGTGTTCCATATAAATTCATTTATATATTTAATTTTTATTTAATAATGATATCTTCCCAATATAAAAGACAATTTTTGTTATATTCGTGCTCATTGTGAAGCTAGCATAGATAGTAGCACCCCTAGCGGGT
This sequence comes from Prosapia bicincta, assembly GCA_036971475.1. Classification (NCBI taxonomy): domain Eukaryota; kingdom Metazoa; phylum Arthropoda; class Insecta; order Hemiptera; family Cercopidae; genus Prosapia; species Prosapia bicincta. The sequence goes on from JBAIZL010000002.1 coordinate 168,576,127, forward strand.
AAAAATGTAAAATATCGTACGAGTTGGTAGCTTAACTTAAAAAACTGACATCACCCGATGTGACGTAAGCATGGTCCGATATCGTCTGATCTGATGGACCAATCAGAATATTCAAAATAATAACCAAGGGTGGGATTTCCGTTGGCGTGCCCCTTCAGAAGGCCCACTCATCCAGAGGTTCTTGAACAGAACAGACGTAATGGCATTTTCGGACATAATTTAGAAATTTGTAGGCTTCCAGTATTCCAAATTTTAAGATGTCAAGGCCGGTATCAAATTTTATTAACGAGCTAAAGAAGAAGTCAGAAGCGATTATTTATGTATTTCAAATGAGTAAAAGTTAATATAATTTTTGTTTAAGTGCGCTGATTTGCAAGAGCGATGTGTTAAGTGTTTAGTGATTCCAAAAGCCATGGGCAATGTTTAATATGTTTTAAAGTGTTTTATAAGTGATGTGCATAATCAGGTACGTTTTAGATGATAAAAAAGAAAATGTATTTTAATGTTAACTAAGTTGAAGAATTTTTAATTGATAAACGGTTAACACATGAACGGTAGAAATCGTCCTTCGAATAAAAATTCAAAATTAATTTGGAAAAACTTAAGTTACTATCTTGTCGATATAAATATAATTTTAAAGGTTAATAAGTAATTAAAATGTATGGAATAACTAGCAGTAATTAAAAGTAAATTACTCGACACATTGCTGTCTTTTGTTCTTTTGTAATTTGTGATTGATTAATAAATTGTATAACATTGTATTTTAAAACTTTATTATATTTTCATTTCACAAGTAACCTCAACCGTTACAAATGCGCTACTCTGCTAATCAGATTACTGCTGTTTTTTGTTGTTTTCTAAAATGTAAGTCTCATACTCCGCTAGTTTTAGAAAAATTTATTAAATAAAAGTGAATGATAAGTGCCGCTTAATTTAAATTAATTAAAATTTAAATAATGATTACTGCTAACGAATTCTAAGGATTAATGCCATTCATGTGTTAATTATTTAAGTTGTGCAGCCCTCCTTAAAAATACTCGTCAGTGTGTAGCAAGGTTAATTTCAAACTATCAAAATGTCTAGCGATTTAAAAATCAATATTGATCTGTTGATAAAAGATGAGGTAATTTTCGAACTAAAAATTAGAAGTGTAGAGGTTAGAATGGACAGTACAGTATCCGAAATAAGAAAGACCTTGAGAAAAATAGCCAAAGATTCTAGTTATAAAGCGGACCCTAATAATTTAATTGGTAAAATGGAGATGCCTAGCGAGTTTTTGTTAATTGAAAATAAATTTAAGGACTTAGTAGAAATGTGTAATAATTTAAAAACCGACCCTAGAGCTATTGATGTTTTAAGAGCTGAAACAAAACTAGTACATTTAAGATTAAGATGTAAATGCTTGTTGAAATTTGAATTAGAATGTAAAATGTCAGACGACCTAAGAGATTTCTTAAAAAAGATGAAAGATTTGGAAAAATTAATAACTGAAACAGATTTAGACAGTAAAGTTAGGATAGAAACCGAAAGACAACTATCTACTAGCAGTCTAGAGGAAGAGAAATTAATTAATGATGTGTTTGAATAGACTGAATCAAAAACAAACGATTGCGATAGGGAATCAACGGAAATTGCAATACCTGAACTGTTAATTGGTAATAATACAAATTTAGAAATAACTAATTTTGAACATCAATTACTAAAAAGTCAAACCAATTGTATGCCAGTGTTTAATCCTGAACTGTACAATAAATTGCCAAATCCTTTAGAAAGGTATTTAAAAATGTATGACATGTCAGATGGACTAGAATTAGACAGCCTATTAAAATTTATGAGTGTAATTTTGAAAATAAAAAGAGAAACTAAATTGCCAGATGCAAAAATTTTAGAATTAAGCATTGGAAAGGTTCAAGGCCCTTTGTTGGATAAACTTCTCTTTGCTTTAGACAATAATGTCTTCTTAGATGATTTTCATGAAGATATATTAAAAAGTTTTGTACCTATAAATCTCAGAGAAAATTTAAAAAGAAATTTGGTAACACAGACCGCAAGGTAATTTAGAACTAATAAACATGTATATCAGAAGAGTTAAAGATAATTGCAAATTGTTAAGATGTAACTATTCAGATAATGAGATAATAGAAATTATTAAGTTAGGAATTAAGCCAGAAGACCGTAATAAATTAATTTTTGTAAACAATCCCGCTAATTTTAACGACCTGGACAATATGTGTGTTCAGATTCAAAATTTAGGTTATAACGATGTAATAAGACAAGAAAACAATAATCCTGTATTTAGAAATTATCGAAGTAGAAGGCAGGAGCCTAATAAGATAAAATTTAAGAAATATAACAATGAACAATCAGTAAATGTGAAAAGTAATAGGAATCATGTAAAATGCTATAACTGTAACAGGTTAGGTCATATTGCTAAGCATTGTAATAACTACAAAAATGTCAACTAGCAATTACTGTTAAGGAAAGAAATGCCATATTTCTTCCGTAATGAAGTAACACACAAAATTAACTTAACCAAGACATGTCAAAATAAATTTAAATGTAACAATAAAGGGAATAACTTAAAACGCTCAGATTTAAAAAACAAAAATGTAATAAATCCGAATATCTCAAACAATGAAACAAAAATTAAACAGGTTAATGTATTGAATAAATCAAAATTTTTCAGAGAGACTAGAAAATGTTTGAAAATTATGAAAATGGTAGAAAAGAAAAATTGGTTAAAGAATGAAACAAAAATTATTATGCTACCTACAATAAATATTAAATTAAGTGGTAATTTAAATTGTAATGCTTTATTGGACACTGGATGTTCAATAAACATAATAAACGAAGAATTTTTTGAAACATTGTTAAATCAAAAATTAGTTAAGAAAATTGTAAACGAACAGGATAAAGTCTCAGCAGCCAATAATACAGAAATAAAAATAAAAGGTAACTGCATTGCTAAAGTTAAAGTAAAAAATATTTCATGGCAAGCGAAATTTTTAATAGCAGAAGGTTTAAATTGTAAAATTATTTTAGGACTTCCCTTTATCAAAGAAACAGGTTTAGTAATAGATATTTCAGAGAACTCATGTTATTTTAATTTTAAACCAAATGTGAAAGTAGCGTTAAACAGTGTAAAGAGTTGTATGGTTAATAAATTAAACTCAAACGAAATTCAAATTGGTTGTGAGGAAGCCAAAAAAGACATAGAAAAATTAGTAAAAAGTTATCCTAATGTTTTCACAGATAAGATTGGCAAAGCATTAAATTTTGAATTTGAATTAAAGGTTAAAAGTGAAGAAATAGTAAAATTAAAACCGTACCCATTAAGTCCGCCAAAAATGGCAATTTTAAAGAAAATATTAGATGAACTTTTAGAACAAAAAATTATAGAGCATTCGACTAGTCCATATTTAAGTCCTTCGTTTTTAGCATCAAAAAAGGACAAACATAGGCTAGTAGTTAATTATGGAAAATTAAACCAAATAATAGAGAGAGTTTCACATCCAATAGGAGATATGTCTGATTGTTATCAATACTTAAGTGGTGCAAAATATTTTACCTGTATAGATTTGTGTAATTCTTTTCATCAGATTCCATTATCCGAAAGCAGCAAAAAATATAATGCTTTCAGTACTCCTTTTTGTCAATACAATTACACGCGAATTCCATATGGTCTCCATGTTGGGAGCGGAATATTGAGTGCGTATGTAGAACGAGTTTTTTCCGATATAAAGTATAAATTCATGATAAATTTTGTTGATGACATCATTATTTATAGTAAATCTTTAAAAGAACATATTCAACATGTAACTGAAGTAGTCAATAGATTAAGTGAAAATAATTTAACTGTTAATTTGTCAAAGGCAAAGTTTGCTTGTACAGAGATAACCTTTTTAGGCAACAAAATAAGCGAAAATGTAATTAAGATAGATCCAGATAGGACTAATTCTATTAAAGAATTTCCAAGACCTAAAAACTCAAAAGATGTATCAAGATTTATTGGCATGGTATCTTTCTTTAGTACCTTTATAAAAGATTATGCTAAAATTGCTAGCCCATTAAACGAGCTACGCAAAAAGAGAGTAAAATTTAATTGGAATCAAGAATGTGAAAATAGTTTTATTAAATTAAAAAATTGTATAATGAACCCGCCTTGTCTAAATATTGCTAATTATGATAAACCATTTTATTTAATGACAGACGCCAGTGAACATGGTATAGGTTCATGATTGATGCAAAAAGATAACAACGATAAACATAAACCTATAGCATTTTATTCTAAAAAATTTACAGATTCTGAACGCAACTTATCAGTGTATGAAAAGGAAACTTTAGCGATAGTGTTAAGTATCGAAAAATTTTACAAATATTTAGAAGTAATGCCATTTTATTTAATAACTGACAATCAAGCGCTGTCATGGTCTTTAAGTCACTTCAGAAAGCTAGGAAAAATTGGGCGTTGGCTTGAGCGCATATTAAGTTTACCTTTCAAAATATTCCATGTAAAGGGTAGGGACAACCCTGTAGCTGATGCCTTAAGCAGAATTCATACTGAATGTAGTGACATAGAAATTGAAATAATAGAAGTGGAATCAAAAGATGAAATTCTTAACATTAACAAAATAAGTAAAAAAAATAGATGGGTCAATAAAAAATTGTTAAATGTAAATGTAATCTCTTAAATACCCTTAAGTTTTATAGATATAATGGAACACCAAAGAAATGATCCAGAAGTTAATACGATAAATCAAAGTGTACAAAACGGAACTAATAATAATTTTTTTTTTTAAACAAAGGAGTGTTAATGTTTAAAATTAAGGACAAATCCAAAGCACAGATTTATTTACCAAAATTGTTAATAGATATGTTATTCCAATATTATCATAACTCTATGATGGGAGGCCATTTAAGTCAAGTGAGAACATTCGCAAAAATAAATGAATATTTTTATAGACCTAATTTAAAAAACATTATTTTGGAAAAAGTGAAAAACTGTGAAATTTGTATTAAATCCAAACAAGCTCCGAGAGTGTATTATGGACCATTAATAAGTAAGACAGCCAATAAACCGATGGAAAAATTGTATATTGATATTTTGGGGCCTCTCGTTCGTAGTAAAAAGGGTAATAATTATTTGTTAATCTGTGTGGACGATTTATCAAAATTTTGTTTTGTTATACCGTTAAGAAGAGCTACCTCTGTAAATGTCATCAATAAAATGCAGGATATTATTTTTGCTAATTTCGGAGTACCACAATGTGTCGTTTCTGATCAAGGTCCGTGCTTTAAATCAACAGAATTTAAAAATTTTATGTTCAGTAATGGTATCAAACATACAAAAATTATCCCCTATATGCCTTGTGAAAATCGCGCTGAGCGATATATTAAAAACGTTAAAAACATGTTAAGAGCACACTTCCATAACAAACAAACATCTTGGGACGAAAGAATAAGCCTTTAGCAGAGGAGTTTAAATTCTGCTCTAAATGAATCTACTGGATATTCCGCATTTGAATTACTGTTTAACTATAAACCGAATGATCCTTTAAGCAACATGTGGGGCTTAAATGATATAATAGAGAACAAGTGTTCGAAGGGGGAATGGATAGAAAAGATTAGTAGAGCAGTTGAAAATTTAAAAAAATCTTCAAAACCCAACGAAAAATACGGAAAATATGTTAAAGAGAAAAACAAACATCCGTTTAAAACAGGGGATGAGGTTTATGTTAGATGCCATTATTTATCGAAAAAGGTTGATAATTTTCAAAGTAAATTGGCTATGAAATATGAAGGTCCGTATAAAATATTGTATTTTTTTAGTCCTGTGTCTGTACTGATCCAACAAAGTAATAACCTCAATAATATAAGAAGAGCTCATATAAGTCAATTAAAATTGAAACAGGGACGTACTGAAAGATAAATTCCTTATAAAAAGGAAAGGGGTAGGGAAATTTCATAGGGTACACAAGTAAAGGTATATACGATTATACGCAATTGCATACACAACACGACAACAATATATATGTCATGCCTGCATGGTATATACCCCACACAAATGCACGAGGCTGACTGACTTATAGCTTCTATTACATTTAACACAACACAATTCCAATACGACTAGGAATCCAGACTTTCCACGACAGACTAACCAAATTGTGTACAATCTAAATATACCACTTGAGTATGCGTTTACAAGCAAGGTTACTATTGATTATCCTTTGTGGAAATGTAAAAAAAATAAGATAAAAGAATTTTAAGGTATGGGACTTAAAATTTCAAGATTTACAAATGTTCAGAAATGTAAAAGATGTAAGTTAAAGGTAAGGTTAGAGTGAAGGATGAAATTTAAGGTATGGACTTAAAATTTCAAAAGTTTACAAATTCATAACATACGCCGTACAAAGTTGTAATATAATAACATAAGGTTGTTAAAACAACGAAGTGCTAACGAAACCTAAAAATATTAGTTTAAAGATATGGACTTGAAATTCAAAGTTTGTGAAGTGTGTAAAACGAGTTTGCAAAATAATACTGTAAATATGGTTAGTCAACGGTAGGCCCGTGAGAGCTTACGTGAGAAGCGGATGTACTTCCGTAGGGGGAAGAGCGAACATTCCATAGTGGAGAATGTAGGTAAACAAAAACATCCGTTATTGAATAGATTGTTTACACGTTTACTATAGTACGTTAGAGCTCTATATAGTACGTATAAAATTTTCTTCAATTGTAAAAGGGGACTGCACACACTCATGTATAAACTGTTAAAGTAGTAATAAGATGTAATGTCGAACAAAAATTTTCTTTTCAAGTCGACAAGAGAAAATGTAACACTCTTAAAAATAAGGTGTTCCATATAAATTCATTTATATATTTAATTTTTATTTAATAATTATATCTACCCAATATAATAGAAAATTTTTGTTTTATTTGTGCTCTTTGTGAAGCTAGCATAGATAGTAGCACCCCTAGCGGGTAAAAATGTAAAATATCGTACGAGTTGGTAGCTTAACTTAAAAAACTGACGTCACCCGATGTGACGTAAGCATGGTCCGATATCGCCTGATCTGATGGGCCAATCAGAATATTCAAAATAATAACCAAGGGTGGGATTTACGTTGGCGTGCCCCTTCAGAAGGCCCACTCATCCAGAGGTTCTTGAACAGAACAGACGTAATTGCATTTTCGGACATAATTTAGAAATTTGTAAGCTTCCAGTATTCCAAATTTTAAGATGTCAAGGCCGGTACCAAATTTTATTAATGAGCTAAAGAAGAAGTCAGAAGCGATTATTTATGTATTTCAAATGAGTAAAAGTTAATATCATTTTTGTTTAAGTGCGCTGATTTGCAAGAGCGATGTGTTAAGTGTTTAGTGATTCCAAAAGCCATGGGCAATGTTTAATATGTTTTAAAGTGTTTTATAAGTGATGTGCATAATCAGGTACGTTTTAGATGATAATAAAGAAAATGTATTTTAATGTTAACTAAGTTGAAAAATTTTTAATTGATAAACGGTTAACACATGAACGGTAGAAATCGTCCTTCGAATAAAAATTCAAAATTAATTTTAAAAACTTAAGTTACTATCTTGTCGATATAAATATAATTTTAAAGGTTAATAAGTAATTAAAATGTATGGCATAACTAGCAGTAATTAAAAGTAAATTACTCGACACATTGCTGTCTTTTGTAATTTGTAATTGATTAATAAATTGTATAACATTGTATTTTAAAACTTTATATTTCCATTTCACAAGTAACCTCAACCGTTACAATACACACACACACACACACACACACACACACACACACACACACACACACACATATATATATATATATATATATCGCAATATGTATTCTTGTGCATTAATAAAGAACTAGGTCAAAATACAAATACAAGAATTAAAATTGAATTTACAATTCAATGCTTTTCGTTGGCTAACATTATCAGGAATATTAAATAATTAAAATTGTTTATTATAATTTTATTTATTTAATATTCCTGATGATGTTGGTACTGTTAGCCAACGAAAAGCTTTGAATTGTAAATTCAATTATAATTCTTGTATTTGTATTTTGACTTAGTTCTTTATATATATATATATATATATATATATATATATATATATATATATATATATATATATATAAATTTACATGTCCAATTCTCATGGTAGTTCCCTTCTTTCTATCTTTTCTTTTATGCTTTTATCCTTATCTATTTCGTTATAAACTCCTTCACCTCTGACCCTCTTTTAGCTCTATTTACCGCAGAATAAACCGTATATAGTCCATTTCCAACGTCATTAGTTTCTTACTGTTAGATAAGGTAACCTCCCATACCTTTAAAACGTAGAGCGTAACGCTCTGAACAATACGTTTATGAATGTGTTTCTTACGCTAATGGTTTATTGTTCTTTCTAGTTTAAGGTTCGTGTCACTACTCTGCCGCAATTAAACTGATTGTTCTAATATAAATTCAGGGTTTGCTAACTTGCACGCAAAGTACCAGAGTCCAACAACGATTTTTAAAATATTTACTACATTTAAACATTTGAGAAATAATAATTATATAAAATTGCAGTGTTTAATTGTTCGTGTGTTCAAGTATATTGCACATTGGGAAAGCTGTTGATTTAGCTATGCACTTACAAGAATTCGATTTTTAATGGGGTTTAAATTAGGCGGTGCACCTTGTGGATAAACGCAGTGTTTTGTGTTGGGGATTAGATGAGTTGTGTAGGACAGTATCTGTGGCTATCGGTTTCCTGTATATTTTACACTGTATACCAGATGTTTCTTTTCTATATTATATTCTTACCAACAAGATTATTCTATTGAAACGTAGTCATTCAAAAATGTTAGTACTTATAATATTATTTTATTTTTGTTAGAATTAAGGGAACACTTTTGAGTAAAAACCTTTTACATAAAAACTTATTTGATGGACATAAACCTACAATATTGTGTCAATTTAATTTCCGTCAGATTAGTAGCGTTTGTATAATTTTCGTCAGGTTAAGCTGAGTCACCTCAAAGTGAATTGTATATGATTTCATATCTGGTGATTTTATGTTATTCCGTATGTTGTAAAATAAGTGTTTCAACACGTAGGATATGTTGTATTATTTATTAAATATTGTTAGAGGGAGGGTTGCTATTAAATATTGTTAGAGGGAGGGTTGTCATTAAATACTGTTAGAGGGAGGGTTGTTATTAATTATTTTTAGGGGGGGGGTTATTATTAAATACTGTTAGAGGGAGGGTAGTTAATAAATATTTTTAAGGGGAGGGTTGTTATTAAATATTGATAAAGGGAGGGTTGTTATTAAATATTGATAAAGGGAGGGTTGTTATTAAATATTGTTAGAGAGAGGGTTTGGTCTTAAATATTGTTAGAGGGAGGGTTGTTATTAAATATTGTAAGAGGGAGGGTTGTTATTAAATATTGTTAGAGAGAGGGTTTGGTCTTAAATATTGTTAGAGGGAGGGTTGTTATTAAATATTGTAAGAGGGAGGGTTGTTATTAAATATTGTTAGAGAGAGGGTTGTTATTAAATATTGTTAAAGGGAGGGCTGTTATTTCATATTTTAGGGGGAGTGTTGTTATTACATATTGTTAGAGGGAGGGTTGTTATTAAATATTGTTAGAGAGAGGGTTTGGTCTTAAATATTGTTAGAGGGAGTGTTGTTATTAAATATTGTTAGAGGGAGTGCTGTTATTAAATATTTTTAAGGGGAGGGTTGTTATTGAATATTGTTAGAGGGTGGGCTGTTATTAAATATTGTTAGAGGGAGGGCTGTTATTAAATATTGTTAGAGCGAGGGCTGTTATTAAATATTTATAAGGGGAGGGTTGTTATTGAATGTTGTTAGAGGGAGGGTTGTTATTAAATATTTTTAAGTGGAGGGTTGTTATTAAATATTGCTAGAGGGAGGGTTGTTATTAAATATTGTAAGAGGGAGAATTGTTACTAAATATTGTTAGAGGGAGGGTTGGTATTAAATATTGTTAAAGGGAGGGCTGTTATTAAATATTTTAGGGGGAGTGTTGTTATTACATACTGTTAGAGGGAGGGTTGTTATTAATTATTGTTAGAGAGAGGGTTTGGTCTTAAATATTGTTAGAGGGAGGGTTGTTATTAAATATTGTTAGATGGAGGGCTGTTATTAAATATTTTTAAGGGGAGGGTTGTTATTAAATATTGTTAGAGGGAGGGTTGTTATTAAATATTTTTAAGGGGAGGGTTGTTATTAAATATTGTTAGAGGGTGGGCTGTTATTAAATATTGTTAGAGGGAGGGCTGTTATTAAATATTGTTAGAGCGAGGGCTGTTATTAAATATTTTTAAGGGGAGGGTTGTTATTAAATATTGCTAGAGGGAGGGTTGTTATTAAATATTGTAAGAGGGAGGGTTGTTATTAAATATTGTTAGAGGGAGGGTTGTTATTAAATATTGTTAAAGGGAGGGCTGTTATTAAATATTTTAGGGGGAGTGTTGTTATTACATATTGTTAGAGGGAGGGTTGTTATTAAATATTGTTAGAGAGAGGGTTTGGTCTTAAATATTGTTAGAGGGAGGGTTGTTATTAAATATTGTTAGAGGGAGGGTTGGTAATAATATTGTTAGAGGGAGAGTTGTTATTAAATATTGTTAGAGGGAGGGCTGGTATTAAATATTGTTAGAGGGAGGGTTGTTATTAAATATTGTTAGAGGGAGGGTTGTTATTGACATATTGTTAGAGGGAGGGTTGTTATTAAATATTGTTAGAGGGAGGGATGGTAATAATTTTGTTAGAGGGAGGGTTGTTATTAAATATTGTAAGAGGGAGGGCTGTTATTAAATATTGTTAGAGGGAGGGTTGTTATTAAATATTGTTAGAGGGAGGGTTGTTATTGATATATTGTTAGAGGGAGGGCTGTTATTAAATATTGTTAGAGGGAGGGTTGTTATTGATATATTGTTAGAGGGAGAGTTGTTATTAAATATTGTTAGAGAGAGCGTTGGTTAATAATATTGTTAGATTGAGGGTTGTTATTAAATACTGTTAGAGCGAGGGTTGTTATTTAATAGTTTTTATCACTTAATAAATGAATTAGCTTATTTAAATTTGGATTAATCTCAATACAAATATTTCTATATAACATTTATATTATGTTATGTATTTGTAATCCAATTATTGAAATGGAAACATTTCTAAGCGCGTTTGGTAACAAGTGTTTAAGTATTTTCTCATTACTAAATCTTGAAAGTTTTTCTAAATTTAAAATATCTGTGGACGTGGCTATAAAAATCATCAGTTCTGTCGGAAATATCTAGAAAGCCACAACCTGATTTTTTTTCAAATATAATTGTCTGAGCAAATCTTTGTGCAACTAAATCAATAAACATCCACCCGAAATGACTTTTCTTGTTTAAACAATAGCTTAGAAGTCGCAAGGCGAAGTAAGAACACCTACTGGACTTCCGCTTTACTATATGGAACCTTTTTCTAGGAGTTTAGGATGCGTTATTACCAATGTTAAGGCCAAGTTGACTTTATTAAAGTTTTTCTAATATTTCTTACCTTATATTGGTAATATAAAGCTAGTTTCTGATACACAAATGTCCTTCAAACCATAAGTCAATATAGGTTTTGAGATCTGAAGGCAGATATTGCGTATTTTCCAATACACTTTCGTTCACTGGTAAATTAACATAATTTATATTTGTCGTTATATTAAAAATAGGTGATCACTTAATACTTTCACTTTATTCCGGAATATGTTGAAGCTAACACTTCGAAACTTTACTAAAGAAATATAAGTCTAGCCAAAGAAAAAAATGTTTACCCCTACTTTGAACCCTAGGTCACATTTTGTTTTCGTCACGTGTTTAACCATTTAATTAACACACCTGCAATGACTTATACTATACACTTACATTCATACCTACTCTCTAATGGTTGTGGTCGCCAAAGTACTCCCTTACCCAGACGTAATCAGTGGTGACCCGGACGTGATTGCCAGTGAGTATATAAAAAGAAGGGGGAAGAACCGGTGCATCTAGGTGTCTTTTGGTGGGTTGTTATTTGCTGATGGCAGTCGAAACGTGTGATCCAACCGTCAAAGTCCCCCGCAGCAGTCATTGTCTTCATGTTTTTCATCAGAAGTGATTCTGGCCAATGCGTAAATCCGTTGACACACGTGGGGCTATACCGATGTCCCGAGGAATAGGGTATCACGATGATGTGAACTCCCGGGGCGCTTAAAACTGGAAAGGTGTGATGAAGAAGAAACGATGCCTTTGGGTGTCTTAGGGTTAAAGCACAAACTTTGTTTAGTAAGGTTTTGGAATTATCTATGTATAAAGTGGAAGTCTCAAGTCCCCTTGTCTAGCCATATTACTAGGGAACAGTAGTGTATTAGATAAGAAATACCTACAGTTCCCAAAACAAAAAGTAAAAGGCTACTTTTTAAATATAAAGCTTAAAAGAGCGGTTTAGTTGTTTGAAAAATAATTATCATTACATTAAATAGTTATTAGAAAAAATTCTAATGTATCATAAAATACTTGAGTCAAAAACGAAAAAAAACTATTCAATTCTTAAGACCATTGTATATTTATAAAGACTGTATTCTCCTTTAGGAAATATCAGCGGAGTAGTAAAATATTCCAGGGACAAAGAATACATTTGTGGGAACATACATGAGTTGTGTTATCGATCAGCTGTTCGTCCATGGGAGTTGTCAACAACAAAACAGAACCATAACCCAGCCATCAGTCGGGGACGAAATATATGGCTCCGGAACCAAAAACAACGCAGTAAATGTGCTTCGGCTAGAATTTGTCGACAAAATTTTACAGTGGACAGCTCTCAGAAATTATAACTCGCAATTTACATTTCGTTAGAACGGGTGTGAAATGTTAATTTAAATTTTCCCAATATATAAAATGCAAAACATTGTGGAAGCATCGGGAATGCTTTGAGCTTTCGTCGTACTCTTCGTGTGGTAAGTTGCGAGTTGTTGGGTAGTGTGTTCCTATTATTAATTTTAATGTGAAGAAACGTTTTTGAGTGAAATAAAACAAAATTTACCTAAAAATTTCTAATAAACAAAACAATTTATACATATGTATATATATATATATATCTTTTTCACTATATGTACTTAAACAAGAATCTTACTTGGTATACCATCTTTTTGTAAAATACCTTTTGTAAAATCATTAGTAAAATACTATCCGACCATTCTTCCAAGTTCGAATACATTTTTTTAAACTTGTAGAGGACAATACTTGATCCTAATCATGTTTTTAAATTTTCATTCAATAATTAAATTGAAATAACTAATTTTAGTCATCAAGTCAGCTGCTGGATTTCAAACAGCCCTAATCCAATCGCACTTTCTTATGGTCAGGGGCCGTATAATTCTATGAACGTTATAGTTAGTAAACATGGGAAAAAGGTAAAGTACAATTTCATAGTCATTCAAGAAAATCGTAAAATTTCAATAGAGTTGGTTTCAAGAGATTTAAAAGATTTTTTTTAATACTAAAATAATTTCAAATAAATTAAACAAATTGTATAATAACGAAGCTGAAAATATCAATAAATAAATAAAACAGATGTTCTACAACCTAATCTATAACAAAAATATCAGCTGTTTATTGAAATCATATGTTATCAATTACTTTAGTCTAAAACTAGAAGATCTTCTAAATGTGGCTAGCCTAAAGTTTTTTCCGATTCCATCTATTAGATCACACTCTCCTAACATATATCTTGTTTAAAATTTACTCGTTATTAAAATACAATTTAATCATCCAGTCAAATTAAACTTATGTTTTAATGTTATATGTTATAAGTATGTGATATGTTTTTAAACTTGTAGTGGATGACACTTGTTGCTAATACAGATTTTTTAACATATTACTTCAATTATTAAATTTATTGAAATATTTTAGTTTAATACGGAATAAAAACGTTTCACAAAAGGGGCAAGGTATCTAGTATAGTTATTTCATCCCACTAGGTTTAATATAAGTGATAACATATGACTTCATAAGACAGCAGACTTTGTGTTATAGGTTATAAGGTAGAATAGCTTATTTAACGCATAGGTTATGTTAGTTTATTTATATAAATAGTAATTATTTAATACATTTTTCTTTAATTAGGTTATGTAAGTTTATTTATATAAATAGTAATTATTTAATACATTTTTCTTTAATAACCTTAGTACTAATTGACTTGGAATTTATTTTGTTTATATTACTTGTTTTCCGTGTAACAGAGTTAGGCTTGCCATAAGATATACTTATTCTATAAACACGTTCAGTAAAACCCAATGTTTAAGAATATTTCATTGCCAATATTGTTACCTAATAGCAAACACATGCAAAGCTGCAAATGTACTGAATAGTAAACACATTTTCCTTCCATATTACTTCACACCAGCTGATCAAAGTAAAGGATGAACTCGCCTGCTCGCCTAATAGTAGGAACGGATAAAAGCAATTTTGAGTTAAATATTGTAGCAGTACAATGAGTAATAACTTTATACTAGTGAGATATTTTGAAAGCATTCTTCCCTGCCCGCAGAGGAATTTGTGCTTGATTGATGGGCATTCCAGTTGGCAATACTTGTTGAAGTCATGAGGGGTCCTTTACACATAAAATGCTCTCTTACAGGATATTAAATCTCGCGCCCCTCCGTGACCCTTCACCCCGTCGTTATACTATGTCACATACAATTGTGTGCAAAATTCTACAATTTTGTATTGTGATTAATGCCCATTACATTGGGTAAGTGAAGATTAGAAGTTATTAGTTTAGTGTAGAATATGATATTTATGCTGGTATTGAATTACGTTGGTATCATGGTTACAATTTTCATGGTGTATGTTCGCGTATTTCATGAGGTATTAACTATTTAACACACACAGACAGACACACACACTCACACACATACACACACACACACACTCACACACATACACACACATATATGTGTATATTTTGTTTCGGATAAATTCCATTTAAAAACTTCAATAGTACTGTTGAAATAGAGTACTATTGAAGTTTTGAAAATGTTAGGAAAATGTATTCAAACAGAAATCAAGAAGAGTATATTAATAATTTCACTGTTATTAAACACAAATTCTAAAGCAAATAAAAATAACAAGTAAGTAAATATAAAAAACACTGTAACAATACAGTAATACAGTAGGGTCTACTGTACATTTTTTTAATTTGTGAATTAATGTACAGCCTAGGCTATGAATGTTTAAAATAAAGATTATTCGTCGTTTGTTCGATGAGTGGTAGGACTGTACAATAGTTACCCGCTCTTTTTAAATGCCCTCCACTCCCCCCAACTAACGTTTGGTTTTTAAAACACATCGTTTTTCGGGTGAAGCACGAAAAACCATCCCGTTTCATTCGCATTGAAGACATCTATACGTGCATATGATAATTCCTGGCAGTTTGTTTTCCCAGAGGTGTAACAAAAAAGGCACCATTGGCTGTCCGTTGTCCGTCTAATGGAGTGTTCGTTCAAAGGAGGGAAAAATCCTATGTACGTATTATTATATTTTCGGTTCCGTTCATGAGAAGTGTCCGTACATTGGAGGTGTCTGTTCAACAAGGTGTCACTATATATATATATATATATATATATATATATATATATATATATATATATATATCACAAGACCTTTACTTGGTTTATTTGTGAATCGACTTTCGAGAACTAATTATTACATTCTCTCATTTTTATAATTTATAGGAAACAGACGGTTCTTGTAGTAGCCAGATGTGTGAGAACTCCTTTGTCATGTGGTATAACGCAAAGTTCTATTTTCGGTTTCACTGCTCTATGGGTTAAATTTTATGTGCCTTGGATTAATTTTGTTTATTAGGTTAGATAATTTATCATTTTTTACTTTTTATTTTTACTTAACTCTTTGTTTAATAATATTATAACACGTTTGTGTTTATAAATTTCCATTTGTTCACAGATTTCCACTTTTAATCTCATTTGTACTTTTTTTCTGTGTTTACTGTGAGGAATGTGTGCATTATTTTTGAGGGCGTTTGTGTCCATAATTGAATATTAGAATTCCAAGTGTTCGGTTTGATTTATGATTCAAGGTGTTCTTTCTATCTGTCTTTTAATTCCTTTTTTGTTTATTAAATGCACAAATTTTTACAGTCTGGGAATTGAATTTTATAATTTCCGTTAATAAGCGTGGACATTATAAGATAATTATAATAACGAATAACCCAAAAAATACATATAAAAAACGATAGATGTATTAGAATTTAAAATGATAATTTAAATTAAACTACCTAAACATGAACCCCAAACATAAAACCCCATTCACATAAGTAGGATACAATATAAAAGGAACAACTGAAAAATAATATTACCATAGCGTACAAAAAATACAGAAAGTATAATTAATGGAATAATCCAACAGGAATATTGTGTTGGTGTTGTAACACCCCCCCCCTCCACCGATGTAATAGTTAAAACCAGAAAGCGCTTCAGGAGTATTTTAAACTCTACTAGATGAGATAATTCTGAAGTCAATACGTCACTTTAGTTTGGTTTTAGCTCGTAAAAAAAATTAAGTCATCGTGTTGAAGATATTTGTTATAAACACCATACTTATGCAAGTCTGTACTCAAACCTTCTCCATCGTTACGAAACCATGTCATGATATTCTATAAATATGGTAACGTTACGTCCATTTAAGTAAGTGATAACTAAAGTCAATCTATAATGTAGCTGAGGGCCTTATTTATTATCACAGCATTAATTTACAGTAGAAATCAGGAATTCTCATACCCCGAATTGATTTTGCGCTTCATGGACCGGACTAAAATGTCGTCCTTGAATTTAGAGAAACGTAATATTATTTCATAGGGAAAAGCACAGGCCAGCACAATATTACTGCACTAGTACATGTGTACATTGTACAACCAACAATATAACACTGACGTTATTATGGAGTTATTTGGTGTACAATGTGCGTGTTTAACCGAAAATAGTACTTGGCAGACAGGAAATGGACGCTCGTATGTTTACGTTCTATGAATGATTGCACCTAATTACAGTGTTGGTTATATGGATGCACCAGACTATATTCAAATGGAACCTATTGATCTGCAACATGTGATTCAGTTCAGGTAAAAATTCTCTGTAGGTTCATAATATATTTATAAAAAACATTTTTTACCTCTAGAAATAGTTAATTTTCAAGAAGCTTTTTTGAAATGTCTTTTATTTCGATAGTTCTTTTATTTATGAATATGATTATTCGTTAGTGAGAACTCTGAAGCTCGTACGCGTTAACAGGCAGTGACTTGGAATCGACTTTGAAAATAGCAACCACAAACATTGTAATATTCGTTGAACAATTATTAAAAGAAAAACAGTGTCACATTTCCAACTAAAATAAACATATATCAGATTTCATTTTATGTTTACAACATTTTTAGGGGGAAAATTGTTTTTAGGTTTTTACTAGCTAACCCGGCGAACTTCGTACCGCCTAAGAGTCAATTAATGACATGTCGACATTGCTAAACTTTATTTAGTATTTTATTACCATAATAATAGATTAACTTAGTAGTCGAACTAGAAAAGTTCTTAATTGAATGTCGTTTATTGAAGTGCACTCGGATGTACATTTGGTTTTTCCTAATGGGGTGTAGACAAATAAATGAGAAGGTTTTCCGATGCGTGAACAAGCCACATACAGCTGTTCATGTGAGAAGCATAGATTTTCTAAATTTAGCCCAAAATTTTTTTATTTGTTGACTGTTTCTTAGCATTTAAAATTTGGAATGAATTCAATGAAATATTTTAAGATAAGATAGAAAATCATATTTTATGCTATTTTGTCACATAGAAATTACGTGTTAAAAAAATTATATGTCGTTGGAAAGCTGCTAGGCGAAACCCTAGCGCCATTTTAGAGGTTAATATTTTTCTAATTATTTGGTTTCGAGAGAGAAGGGGTCACGTGCTTACTGTCTAAGCCGCTGAAACTTACTATACCGAAAACCCTCCTAGAAGTGTACTCAACAATTTCCCAAAGTTTAATGGCGATAGGGTCAGTGGTTTGGTAATGCATATGGCTCATACATACTTACATTTATATATATATATATATATATATATATATATATATATATATATAGATTCTGATGTAATAATAACATTGTATAAAGATAGGGAGCTATTGACATCTGTATACATGGTTACATGTATATATACTATTATATGTTATAAAATGGCTGTTCATGTATGATATTTGCGCATATTACAATACAGAATATGCTATATTGTAAATATAGAATGTAGGATATGATATTTTAAAATTCATGCACAAATAAATGGGACGTATTCCTATTGTTGTACTTGGTAAATTTAGTTCTGCAGCCCGGCTCGAGAAAAACGAGAAATTAATTGGCTTGCCATTCTAAAATTGTCCACCCCTGGCATAAAGGGTAAAATAATAAGATCAGCGCTAAGAAATATTGTCGCTAACTTTACACCGCATGCATGGAAGGGCGGAAGTGAGTGTCTAGACTAGTAACGTAAGCAGAAGCTATTGCAGAGCCAAAGTGCGCCAACAAATAATAAAACATCCCGCCTCTTGCAGCCAAAACATCACAAAATAGAGGATCAAAGAAATATATAGAGTGTTTTATGGCGTTGTAAAATAAAACCATTTTAAAACAATCACTAACAAGTAATAAAAACAAACTTTTTCCAAAGTAATTTCCTCCTTAAGCCAAGAACGAAAAATATGCTTTGCGTACTTTCTCATAAATATTTATAATTATTATAAATAAAGAATCATAATCTATGTGTTAAAACAGCTGTTCTACTACTTACCCTATTACAAAAAATCAGATGTTTTATAAAATCATATGTTATCACTCGTTTTAAGCCAAATGTGACGACCTTGTCCTTTTTGTTGAAAGTTTCTCTCGCATAAAAACAAATAACTTATGAAATTTAATTAAAACATTCGTTTTTGAAAAATCATCAAGTGTCATCCAATAAAATTTTTAAAAAATATATCTAAACTTGAATGGATAAATAAAAAGTACTTTAATAACGACTGAAAGTTAAATAAGACATATATATATATATATATATATATATATATATATATATATATATATATATATATACTACAATATGTATTCTTATGTATTAATAAAGAAATAAGACAAAATACAAATACAAGAATTATTTATTAAATGTACAATTCGAAGCTTTTCTTTGGAAAATAGTACGAACATCATCAGGAATAATAAAGAACTGTTTGCCAACGAAAAGCTTTGAATTGTACATTCAATAAATTATTCTTGTAATTGTATTTTGTCTTATTTCATTATACACACACACACACACACACACACAATTATATATATATATATATATATATATATGATGAATTGTTAGTATCTGGAGTACATCCGTTAATTCTGCAGTCCATAAATTCGCAGTTCCGACGTTTCGCTAGAATCTCATCCAGCATTGACGAGGTGAACCCAACAACAGTAGAAGAGCGAGTCTACTGTTGTTGGGTTCACCTCGTCAATGCTGGATGAGATTCTAGCGAAACGTCGGAACTGCGAATTTATGGACTGCAGAATGAACGGATGTACTCCAGATAGTAACAATTCATCATATTTTTCCATCCGTGAAGGAATACGTATCTCCATATATATATATATATATATATATATATATATATATATATATTTATATATATATATATATATATATATATATATATATATATCGCAATATGTATTCTAGTGTATTAATAAAGAACTAAGTCAAATTACAAATACAAGAACTATAATTCTTGTATATGTAATTTGACTTAGTTCTTTATATATATATATATATATATATATATATATATAATACGTTTTCTTGTTTAATAATTTAAAACAACATAGGTTATTCAAATACAAAAATATTTATTAATTTATATCCAAAGCTTTTCGTCGGTAAACAGTACCAACATCATCAGGATTGAAAATTACAATAATTATGTAATTTTGTAATTACATTTAAATTACAATGATACTTGTAATTTTCATTCCTGATGATGTTGGTACTGTTTACCGACGAAAAGCTTTGGATATAAATTAATAAATATTCTTGTATTTGAATAACCTCTGTTGTTTGAATATATATATATATATATATATATATATATATATATATATATATATATAGAGAGAGAGAGAGAGAGAGAGAGAGAGAGAGAGAGAGAATTAATAGAAGGCATTCTAAAATAGCCATGTAAATTTTAATATTTGGGAATATTGTTTAAGCGTTACAATCAGGAATGCTACATTCGTAACTCTAGGTTACGAATTCACTGACTAGGTGACAAAAATATTTTACATAAAATTAACAAAAATAATCAGTTATAACCCATAAGAAATTATACAAGTAGCGAGTTTCTACTATGTATACACTTACGATATATGCCTCATTCAGCTACAAACACCATACATCCATACATACACATCTAATTTCCGCCTGATTCCACGAGTCCCTGTCGTTTTACTGGGAAAGGGGACAAGTCTTAACCTACACTGCTCACGTGACACCACCCTCTATCCTATTAAAAGATTCAATGCCCGTATCTCAATCTCTCCTATATATACACGCATTTTGCATCACGTGTGCTATAATAATCGTAATAAGTAATTGCCTAGAACAAAGAAGTATAATTTCAATCAAAACCTCTTAAAGTCAATTTATACTTAGGTCATGAAACAAAATATTTATTTACTTTTTATTAAATAATTACAATAATATAAATTAACATAACGTAAGCGTTAAAACAGCTTTTCTATCACTTAACCTATAACAAAGCTGTTTTATGAAATCACGTTATTACTTATTTACAGCCAAATGGGAGAATTGCATATCTTGCCCCTTTTTTGACAAATTTTTCTCCAATATAAAACTAAAATTGTTTCAATAAACTTAATTAATTATTAAACTTAATTAAATAATAAACTGTATTATCATCAATTGCCATCCATTGCAGCTTAAAATATATGAATTTGATTTAGAATGGATGAATAAAAAGTATTTGAAAATTTGAATGAAGAAATGAAAATTTAATCAATATGATCTAACAATAGGAATTGAAAAATAACACTAAAATACATATTTACACCCTTATATAATCTAATGACATTTATTATTAAAAAACGGATTTAAGTGAGGTTATTATAACGATTGCTTTTTACATTTTGTACCCCACCTTCAGGAGGATTACGCCACTTCCTCCATGGGCCGTGGTCGGCTGCACCATTCTTACAATATTATTCATTACCTTACAAATTATAGTAATAAAATACCTACCTTAGATATCTTGCTTGGTTCGTTCGACTCGACCTATCAGGGGAATTACAGTAGCTCAGGTAAAACCAACTACACCCAAACTGAAGCAAAGATCTGAGGAATTATATTTCCTTTCATTACAATACAATACAAGTGCACATTATGAATTTTATAATCTAATATCTCTCTCTGATTTAAGTTGAAATTATATTACAATGGCTTTGGTTTAATATAATTTTCTAAAATATATATTATTAACAAATTATTGGTTAATTAAATAGATTGACCATGTCGTGTCGACAGTGTATGGTTTGTAGTACCTTTTCTACGCTGGAGTTTTTGCTATAATGCAACTGGTAAAAAAATATATATGAAGATAATTCTTTAGTAAAACTCCTTACGAGTTACTTTATTTCTATTACTTATGAATACTAATTATTAACCGACGTTATGAAGTAGAGGGACAAGTAGAGTTCGACGGGGTAATGTAAGTTGTCTGGTTCAAAATAACGGTCCAAATCTTGCAGTTTACTCGGTCCGTATCTGGCACTTACATTTACTGTTTGCCAAAAACGGTAATATGTAACTAATTATAGAACTACATTTCACTTTAATATTTTCATAGAAAACTGTTCAGTGTCCAACAATTGCAATTAGGTCGATGAAAGCGATTAATTTTACAAATCTTTCAATATAATTTATATACATTATTTTAAATAGTTTGGTTGATCGTCTCGTTCTTTTTTGTTAATTTCATACTCTATAGAATGCATAGTTCGAACTACGCTATAACTATTACTGGACGTCTGCGTACACGGGTTACATCCTGTTCGCTCCGGATTTTAATTTGGTCTGTCTATTCGAGAAACTAACATCTGTAATTTGGGCTGAATTAGATATCCCGCCAAGTGCTGAGCTCTATCGTGACTGTCGAAACTAGCTCTAATCTTTATTCTAACTTTACATTTTGATAATATTTTTTATACAAAAAAATGTTTCAATGTTTACATGGAGTGAAATTTAAACCTACTAATGTTAATTACAATGGAAATACTTCCCCAACAACAACCCTCAGAGAGCGACCCCACTGGTTAACATTAGAAGCAAATAATTATTATTCACACAAAAATGAATAAATATTTCCACACGGTAGTTCTGTTTATATATTTATGTTAACAACAAAGGCCAAGAGTTAAACCAGTAAAGCTTCGATCCAGTTCCGCGTTTTTATTAAAATTCCGTCTTCCTGTTTCTTCTTTGACCTAAACACGTTCTTTTAGGGTTGTATTTCTCCCCATTCCTTTGATATGCTTTTAAATTATTTGACCTTTATTCGTTCAATGACGACAATATCGCTTTAATCTTTAAGAAAATATTTTGGCAAATCTGTTCTATTATATCTACGCTACTAATTACAATTCCTTCTATTAGTTCACACACTCCGTATATATATATATATATATATATATATATATATATATATAAAGATCTAAGTTAAAATACAAATTCAAGTATTATAATTGAATTTACAATTCAAAGCTTTTCGTCGGCTAACAGTACCAACATCATCAGGAATATTAAACAATTTTAATTGTATACATATAATATATATTGTTCAAATTTTCAATCGTAATAAAAATACTATTTATACATCCATTGAGGTGTAAAATACTTTTTAAATACATTTTTATTGGACGACACTTGATAGTATTACAATTGTTATGAATTCTAAATTAATTAGTTATAGTAAATAAATTCACTTTCTATTTTGCCACTTATTAATGTGATACTGGGAAATGTATATACATCCTTATATTAGTTGTAATTACTTAATAAAAAAAACTTTAAAAAATTTTCTTGACTTGAGTAAGAATTGACTTTATAAAAGTTTTGTCTATAACTTGTTCTTTTGTAAAAAGAATATTCTGAAAACATTTTTTTAACTTTTTTCTTTAATAATTTAAAGTATTATTTCTTATTTTTCATTTGTGTCCAAATCTAATCTATTAAAATTAATTGGATTTGTCCACTTATTTTATTCTGTGTTACTCTTTTTATTCTTATTTGCAAAATGCATTATAACGAATGCCCTAAATATATTTACCATAAGAGTGATTTCCCTCTAAAAATGTTTAGATGAACATTACAGGGTCAATATAATTTGCATTTTTTCAACTGTCATTATCAATCTTCCTAAAAATGACTTTGTATCTGAGATTACCATGTTATGTTTATACGTCAGGTTCGGCTTAAGGACTCTCTACTGGCACTACTGTATTCTTGTTATTTTATGCCCGACGCCCTTCCGCACACCCTATAGAGGTACTTCTAAAAGATCGGTTACAGTTGACATATATATTGCAGCGGTAGAGAATAATGGGTTTGGGTAGATTTAGTTAGGAAAACGTCCTTTGTAAGATCGTGCGATCAATTTTGCAGAGTCTTCCCTACTCTCGTTTAGGAAACGGGAGTTCTATACTTGAGAACTGTGGTGATACCCTCTAAAAACGATGAAAGATTCGTCGAAACGTGCTTGCAGATATATTTTAATCCATTATTTTTTTTATTTAGATTAGTTCATGGTTTTGTTTTATTACCCACTTTACACAGATAATTTTATTAAAATTCTGACCATACTGTATACACACACACACACACACACACACACACACACACACACACACTTACACACACACACACACACACACACACACACACACACACACACACACACACACACACACACACACACACACACACACACACACACACACTCACACACACACACACACACACTTACACACACACACACACACACACACACATACACACACACACACACACACACACACACACACACACACACACACACACACACACACACACACACACACACACACACACACACACACACACACACACACACACACATATATATATATATATATATATATATATATATATATATATATTAATATATAAAATATGGTGATTTGTTTTCTTGTAAAATAGTTAATAAATTTAAAATATTTCAAAAACAAGAATACATTTAATGAATATATTTATTCAAAGCTTTTCGCCGATAAAATAGTACCAGCATCTTCAGGAAAATAATTATCTAATAAAATATTTTTACAAAATTAAATCATATGTGCTACAAAGAATCATATGTTTATAAGTATTGCACTTTATGTAATTTTTCTATAATATAAATGACCTTATAAATAGTTTGGTGCCTTGATCTCACTTGAATTTGTTCATCTATTAATTTGTCTTTAACTTTATGCTTATAAATTTCCAATGTTTCAAATATATTCATTTTTAATCCTTTATTTAATTTTTTTAATAATTTCATATTTTCTATTTCCGGAAACTCGTGTCCATTATTATTACAATGCGTAGCTAAATTTGATTTGTATATGTTTGGTTTGATATAAGCGTTTAAATGTTCTTTGTATCTTTCTTTTAATTTCTTTTTTGTTTGTCCTGCATATAATTTATTACAAGTTTGACATTTTATATTATATACTCCATTTCTTTCGTGCATATTATTTTGATTTTTGTTATTGTTTATTAAATTTTTCATTTTATTTTCAGTTTTATATGTATTTTGTAAATTTGTTTCTTTAAATAATCTTGTAATTTTATTTATTTCGTTACCAGTGAATGTAAAAGTTGTCCAAATATTTTCTCTGTTATCAAGTACAAAGTTATTTTCGAGTTTCTGTTTTCTTATTATGTTATTATTTAACTTATCTATAGTTTTTCTTTTATATCCATTTTCTAAACCAATTTGATATATCATTTCTCTTTTATTTGATCATTTAAGTTCATTGGTATTTTGTACATTCTATGTAGTAAATTATAAATATATATATTTATTAATTTTTCCTTTTAAATTGAGAATTCACTTGTTTTAAAATAATCAACATAAATTTGACAAAGAGCAATTATAATTAAATCATTGACTTACCCGTTAGACATTGAATAACAGACATTGAAGAAACACATACATCAGATATGTTAATTCTCTCTTATGACAATCTCTTCATACATCATTAATTTGTGAAATTGAAAATCTAAAACATTCTAACCTACTAGTATCATATCAAATTTTATATGGAATTGTTCTAAAAGAATTCAGTGTATTTATCGATTTTTTCCAGTTTGTGTCATTGCAATTATTGTTACATCACGTTTATATAAGACAATCGCTTGAAATGTTTACTGTAAATGTGAATTCAAAGTTTGCCTAACGTAAGTAATACGTAGGCTCTTACGTTTAGATAAGTTTTTCTGAAAAGTTCAACATCTATGGGTAACATTCTAATTAGTACGGTACAGTGAAGTGATATCAGCAAATAGTTTTTATTCAAACACATGAGTAAACAAATTGCAGTTTCTCATTGATAGATATAAGGTGTTTGGGTTTATTCATGTTCTTTGGCTTTTTAAAATGTTACAATTATAATTTCGTTTTATAAATATTACTTAAGCCAGA
>JBAIZL010000002.1:168619523-168627023 GCA_036971475.1 Prosapia bicincta
ACACTTCTATATTTATACTGTGGGCGTTGCCTCACCCATGTGTCAAAACAACAGTTAATAAATAAATTGTTGGTTAACCATAAAGACCCCATACCTAACGAAGAAAAGTCAGGAAATTTACTGCTTGAAGTGTAGCACGTGTCCTTGCAAATATATAGGGCAAACAAGAAGATATATTAGAACTAGGGCTAAGGAACATTTTTTCCACGTCAAATATAACAGAACAGAAAATTCTGCAATGGCGAGACACTTTTTACAGGAAAATCATGCATTTAAAATATAAAATGTAACCCTGTTGAAATGTTTGTTAAGTTTAGTGAATTGGATGGGTGGGAAACTTTTTATAATAATTGGAATAAAAGAATATTGTAAAACGTGGGTCAGGTCCTATTTAAAATTTTATATTACTATAATTATTGTGACACAAGAAAGTTTATCTGTAACTTTATGGTTAAAATTTGAATATAATTACTGAAATAATAATTATCTGTTTTGTTTATTTGGGGTTATGTGTATGGATAAGAATTGTATTGTAATTAATGAGTGAGGTATAAAATGCCTATTTGATGTATCATGTTTGAAGTGGTTTAATAGCTGTTATTTGACAATTGGGTGTGGTAACGCTCGCAGTATAAATATAAAAGTGCAACATTACTTTCACAATAGTTGTAAGTTAGAGTTTGTAATAGCAAGTCACACTGATGATGATATTGTCATTGAAACGCGTCTGACATATTAAATGATTAATTTGTTAGTGGGAATTCTTTTGTTGACCAAAGTAAGAATTGTTTTGAAACATTTTTTCTACATCACTTGCTTAATATGATATAACGCAAAGAAGGAAAGCCTGCACAAAAGGAGGTCAACCAGTGGTGAAAAGGCAAAATGGCAAAGATACTTGGAAAGGCAGGCAATGTTTAGGAGAATTGTGAGGTAGTCGAGCCCCTCCCTCAGAAATACTTTTAAAATTTAAATATATTTAGGGCATTTTTAGTCTCAGGATAAACACATATAATAAGGACATTTTATAAAGAGCAGAGTAGCGTAATTATGATAACAAATAACAATACCAAACAAACATTCTGGGACAAGTTCCAAAATGCTTTTAACCTTCTGATGATGCTAACTGTCTTGGCGAAATGTACATCAAGGGTGTTTAAATATTTGTAGCAAGGGTTATTGTTATTTATTTATCAGATATAATAAGCTAAACAAAAGAGGGAATATTTGCTATTTTATAGTTCCTTGGTGCATTCTTAATTTCCCTACAATACTAGGAGCATCTTTTTTTGATGTTCGATGGAAAAAATCTATATTTTTAAATTATTAACAAATAAGAAGGATTTCAACAAATATATATAATAAAGTTGTGTTGCTGGAGCTACCACTGTAACCAAGATGGAAAAGATTGCAGTTTAGCTTCGTGGAAAGGTAAACAATGTTGAAAAATTATGACGGAAAACATTAAAAATAAGAGGGGCACTACTAACAGATACTTAAAATTTAAAAGGAAGGTGAAGCACAAAATAGAGTGATTTTTGTTACCTGGCTCCCACCGTTCTTTCATAAAACACATCATATTTTCCTTCTCGCCCATGAGTGAACGTAGTATAGGCGCACGAGCCGTATATCGGATACGAGCTGTAGTAAAGCACAAACTTTCCTTTAGTTACCTAAACAGAGTATTTGTAAGGATAACACGAATTAGATCAAATAACGGACATTTCCTTTGGAAAATATTACATCAATGCAGATCTTCTCGTCTAATTTTATAGTGTTGCTACTATATATTAAATATATAAATTAAAATATATTTTCGGCGTTGTTCAACTAAAAAGGTAAACATTGTGGTTTTTTCCAAAAATAATTATTTCTCTCTGTAAAGAAATAGTGAGGTCGATTTAAAAAGCTAAAAAAATTATCTTGTAAAATAATTTATAATATTTTATAATGATTTTGTTTGATTAAATAGTGTTTTAACTATATCTAAAATCCATTACACACACACACACACACACACACACACACACACACACACACACACACACACACACACACACACACACATATATATATATATATATATATGTGTGTGTGTGTGTGTGTGTGTGTAACCGATACAAAATATTTTAAACAAGATATATTTTTCAGATGTGTTAGCCACTAAATTTGTTACCATCATCAGCAAAAACAGTGATGTCTGGTTTTAGACATGCTAATATAGTTGTTGGGGAAACATTTAGAAATACGAGTATAAAAACTAAAACAATTTTTGTATTTGAAATATTATTTCATTTACAACGGTATCACAGAAAATAGTTGAATCAAAATCTCACCAAAAACTAGTTTTTAATAAACCAACACACTAGTTCCTAACGGACTAGTTTCGACGTCGACTTCCTCAGTGCTTGGCTACTACTAACATATCGTGAAGTTATCGTACACAGAATAAAACAATCAAGATAGAACATACAAAGTCAAGCAATAAAATAAATCTAACTACGGAGCACAAAACTCCTTACTCTGAAGAGTTATCTATTTTACGTGATTGATATTGTTATTTTTTTGTCCTTTGCCTTTATTCCTTATCTCGCACCCTCATCAACATTCACACCCTAAACAAAGCTAAAACAGTTTAAAAAAACTACAATGATTTATAAATAAACTTTATAATCAATTCACTAATAAAATCGGTTCATACAAAATTATAACTAAAAACAGAGTCAAGATAAATCGACAAACATCAACACTTACACATTATTTACCATTTTTAACAAGGTAGCAGTAGCAAATAATTCAACACTTATTAGATGTGAAACAAAAAACAGTTATGAATCACATGCTTAGCGGAACAACACAGGATTTGGATTTAGAAGGGATGAACCTTGGACCGGGCTCGACTCATTGTTTACTGAGACATCTTGAAATATGATAATAAACCATGTCTCCCAAGCATCCATATAGTATTGTACCTCGTGACTTGTTTCAACAACTTAAGAAGGCGACATCGTCGACGAAACTAGTCTGTTGTGAACTAGTGTGCTTATTTATAAAACTAATTTTTTGTGAGATATTGAGTTAACTATTTTGTGTTTTACCGTTGTGAATAGCTCTCAATAGCTAAACTCTAATTAACTATTTCTTATCATTTACTATATTACAAGAAAAAAAATAAAATATATATATATATATATATATATATATATATATATATATATAAAGAAATAAAACAATTTACAAATACAAGAATAATTTATTGAATGTACAATTCAAAGCTGTTAGTTGGCAAACAGTACCAACATCATCAGGTAGTATTCCTGAGGATGTTGGTACTGTTTGCCAACGAAATGCTTTGAATTGTAAATTCAATAAATTATTCTTGCATTTGTAAATTGTTTTATTTCTTTATTAATACACAAGAATACATATTATAGTATATATATATATATATATATATATATATATATATAACGGCATAAAATATTTGTTAAATTTACTTTTGACTAAATCATTTATTCATTTGAAAATAATCAACTCAAATCAAATATATATTTACGAAATACTGACATCGTTAATGTTGAAATCGGTTTTAGGGCTCGTTAAGACAGCATTACTACACGGTCTCAATTCAGAGAGGTAATCTGGATTACGATGTTTACGGCCGTGACAAACACTTCCAAGCCTACAGCCAACAGGATAATCCTATACATTGTGTTACCTGAAATACAATAAATAAACTGATTAGGATATTAGGCATGTACACATTAAATGAAATATTATCGAGGAATGTGCTTGATCCATCTGTTCCCGAACATACAAGATCCTACCGAAATAACCAGTGTTACTACTTAATAAAATCCTAGTCCATCATATAGAACTGTATTTAATGTCCGATAATTGCAAAATACGGACCATGACCTTTATAGATTGATTGCGTCATTAAAAAATTACTACAGTTTTAATGTATGAGCAAAACTGTAAAAAGAGGACCAACCGACGTCTTGATATAGAAGACGTCAATATGTACGTATATCAGCTCGTCCATGGAGGTCTTCAATTCGTTCTAGTCGTAGAGAGATAAATGGGGGTCAGTCGTCTTCGCATCAGCCACTCTTTGTTAACGCATGGATAATAGATGCAGCGTAAGGATCCACAACTATTGTCAGTCTTGTGCGTCTGTTAGAATGTAATGAGATGACAGATGTTCGTCAGCGGTATGAAATTCCAGGGAGTTTAAAGTTGCATAAGGAATGGTAGTGCGTCTATTGACAGCGTCATCGGAATCATGGACCAATTAAATATTTCCAATAAAATTAATTTGTTAATAATTCTTTGCCTTCTAATTTTAGAATTAATTAAATTTATTCCTTAAGTTTTTATGAATTACTGAAATAAATAGTATTGGGAAATTTTATATTTCGATATTACCTAATCTCTTAAACCGCTAGGTTTAGGATTTTAGTTGTTACATTTTGTAATAATTAAATATTATTCATGGCTATTTTCATTTTTAGTTTCAATTCCTTAGGGTTAACTACGTTCTATCAATTTTACGTCGATCATTTTTTTTAACGAAATAACTTGATTAAGTTTTACCACATTGATTTTATTATCTAATATTGCAAATGGTTAACATTGTTGAAACAACTAAATGAGATTTCATTCTATAATTTATTACTAAAGCAACAAACTGACCCCAGCAATTACCAAATTCTGAAACATTCTCGGTTTTGTATCCTCAAGCACAACATAATTTACACATGCATACAGATATATATGTAAATACGTATAATATTACACATATATATATATATATATATATATATATATATATATATATATATATATATTTTAAAACAACATAGGTTATTCTAATACAAGAAGATTTATTAATTTATATTCAAAGCTTTTCGTTGGCAAACAGTACCAACATCATCAGGAATGAAAATTACAATAATTATTGTAATTTTCATTCCTGATGATGTTGGCACTGTTTGCCAACAAAAAGCTTTGAATATAAATTAATAAATCTTCTTGTATTTGAGTAACCTATGTTGTTTTAAATTATTAAACAAGAAAACTTATTTTATATTTATATATATATATATATATATATATATATATATATATTTATATATATATATATATTATAATAAACAATGCACTAAAAACAAAATAACATCCAAATATGCCAAAATAATAATAAAAAACCAAACCAGTTCTGCACAAAAAACTGCTAATCAAGCAGAAACATTATGGATAAAAACCGAAATTAAATTTCAATACACAAAGAAAAACAAATTCACTAATACACTCTTAAAAACCCACTTAGAATTAGCTAACACCCTTAAACCAAACCAATGGCTATATAAATATATCAAAATTTAAGACAGATGCAAGAAATTTATTTGAATTAAAACACAAAAAATAGAATCTAAACTTAACAAACTAGTAGAAAAACAAAATAACGTAGACAATATCACAACAATCCATCAAATCCACCCCCAGTTTTATAAGCCTTACAGAAACGAGTTTCACCAAAGGAAAAGTAAAGATACTCGAAAATAGCGCAAAAACCAACATCAAACCAAAATTACAAAGCACAATAGAAAACCTCATAGTAGAAACCGAACTGGCAATGAGCCTTATAAATTACGAAAACCAAGATAACATTAGAAACACAGCATCAACAAAATCATCAAAAACAAATCAAAAAAGGAAATACATCAAAAATAACATACAAATAAACCAAATAAACAAATTGAAACAAAAACTATTAAAAAATGAAATTATTACAAGAAAAGCGGACAAAAGCAAAACTACAGTAATCATATCAAAAACAAAATAAAACATAAAAACAGAATAATTCATAATCCAACAATTGCATACAATTAAACAATGACCCCACTAAAAAATACCAAAACGAAATCATGAAATTAGCAAAAAAACAATGTTAATTTTATCAGCCGAAAAATGCCATACCAATAGACAACAGACAATCAACAAGCCCCCAAAACGAACGTCCTCATCAAAATACATAAAATCAACAACCCCTAAAAACCCTAAAATCAAGACCCCTAAAAACACATGACCCCAAAGGACATTGGATACGATATGTTGACGATGGATTATACATCTCCAAAATAAAACAATAAATAATATAGGAGATAAATAATATCCTAAATGAAATCAACAACTTACACCCTAACATAAAATTTGCCATGGAGGAAGAAATTAACAATAAAATAAACTATCTAGACCTAACAATAACCAGAAATACAAGTAACATTAAATACTCAATTTATACGAAACCCTCACAAACCATTAATACAATACCAAACTACTCTAACCATCCCGCACAACATAAAATGACTGCTTACAACTCACTATTATATAGAATGGTAAAACTGCCTCTAAAAAGTGAAGAAAAAGCCAAAGAAAAACAAATAATATATCAAATAGCCCGAAAAATGGATATAATAAAAAAACTATAGATAAATTAAAATTTAAAATATTGAATAAATTAAAACAGCCTAAAGACGATACAAACAACAACAAAATGGGCCCCATTCCCTTACACAGGGTACAACATAAAAGGAATAACTAAAACAGTAAAAAATAATAATATTAACATAGCTTACAAAAACACAGGAATCATAACCAATAAAATAAACCAACCGGAAAAAATATGTCCCACAATTAATGGTAGAATATACAAAATAGAATGCCAGAACTGTATAAAAATAACTGAAACTTAGCTACACACGCCATCAAAAACAAACACACATTCCTCAAATTAGAAAACGAAGTACATAAAGAACGAAGTTCCTAATAAACAAAGTACAAAAAGACCTCAAAATGACAATCTGGGAATAACTACAAATTTATAAACATAAAACTAATAATCGTAAACGAACAAATACAAATAAAATTAAAAAAAGATAAGTTATTCAACCTAATAGACAAAATTAACCCCAAGACAAACATAAAAAATTCCCACAGTGCAATGAATCCGAGAATAGAACAATAACGGTACACCACACCTTGTGACCACGGAAATTCCACACAAATCGCAGACTGCCACAAGCCCCGGTCAGTGATGCTTGATTGTGGAGATAATACCAATCTTTGAAAGTTAACTCGCATAAATATCAAGTAAGATTCTTGTTTAAAATACATATAGTGAAAGAGATAAGTGAATACAAGAAAACAGGGTTGCAAAGTTATATATATATATATATATATATATATATATATATATATATATGTATATATATATATATATATATATATATATGTATATATATGTATATATACATATAATTATCATATCAGTCTACTACAAGCCCCGGTCAGTGATGCTTGATGATGGAGATACTACCAATATTTGAAAGTTAACTCGCATAAATACCAAGTAAGATTCTTGTTTTAGTACATATAGTGAAAGTGATAAGTGAATACAAGAAAACCGTGTTGCAAAGTTATATATATATATATATA
>JBAIZL010000002.1:168629523-168632023 GCA_036971475.1 Prosapia bicincta
CAGCCGCTTCGGCACTTGGTCAAGGAATGTCCGCGGTGCACACGTGTTACGGGTACTTAACTCCGAGTACAGCCGCTTCGGCACTTGGTCAAGGAGTGTCCGCGGTGCACACGTGTTACGGGTACTTAACTCCAAGTATAGCCGCTTCGGCACTTGGTCAAGGAGTGTCCGCGGTGCACACGTGTTACGGGTAATTAACTTCGAGTACAGCCGCTTCGGCATTTGGTCAAGGAGTGTCCGCGGTGCACACGTGTTACGGGTACTTAACTCCGAGTATAGCCGCTTCGGCACTTGGTCAAGGAGTGTCAGCGGTGCACACGTGTTACGGGTACTTAACTCCGAGTACAGCCGCTTCGGCACTTGGTCAAGGAATGTCCACGGTGCACACATGTTACGGGTAATTAACTTCGAGTCCATCCGCTTCGGCACTTGGTCAAGGAGTGTCTGCGGTGCACACGTGTTACGGGTACTTAACTCCGAGTACAGCCGCTTCTGCACTTGGTCAAGGAGTGTCCGCGGTGCACACGTGTTACGGGTACTCGACTCCGAGTACAGCCGCTCGTAACGCCTGACATAATGGCTGCCTTAAAAATATTCTATGGAACCTTCAAATCTACACCTGTTTCTAAGTTAAAGAGTATAGGTGCAGTAAGTGATACACAGATACTCTCTCTTTTAAATTGACCTCATTATCTGTTTAGGTATTTGTAACTGTAGCTCTCTATAGATCCTTAAATTTCTCAATTGGGTTCATCACAAGTAGTGATTTGATGTACTTTCCTATGAGTAAAATCAAGTCAGAACTGTCGTCACAATCTATTACGGACATTGGAGCTGTTCTGCAATCAGATAAAACTGCTAGAATTTCGCAACAGCCTAGTGTATTCTCACCTTTGGTAAACTGGATATACCTGAATACATAAATCTAGGTTACCAAAGGACGTGAGTGAGACTTTATGTGATTAACCCTAGGCTCTAATTCTAGTGTCAGAGTTTTAGTTACATTAGTTCTAAGAAGGGTGTAGCATGGAAGGCCATGATTAACAATTTGCGTTAATGCCCACACGTAGGCTGATTGAGAGGCGGTCACCTTGGACGACCCTCTAATTGTCTTCATTATAAGGAACAGAAGGTTATCCTGGGCATTATGACTAATCAGAGGATACCGTTTGTAGAAGCCAAAAAGGTCCTTAGTGCTATCCAACCAAAAACACTAAGGACAGCAAAAAAAAGTTAAACGTTAAATACTGAAAATTCTGAAAAGTTGTGTATAAAATTGGCCGACAACTGTTGTAACAGATACTTTGAACATATCAGGGAAAAGTACAATTTCAATCGTTAGTTGCAATATTTCTTCTCAAACAAATATTCAGTTTGAACTTTCGCCTGAGCTTTCAGTCATTTGTATTTTATATTAACTACGTGATATTTGTAGCTCCATAGAGTCTCGTCAAATCCTCCTCTCAGGTGTGGGTTATCTAAACATTATTGTGGCTGTTGTTTTAAAAAGAATGTTTACAAATAAATTTAATTTTCGGTAAACTGATATAGAAAATTATTTTATCAGTATTTGAAAGTACTATGAAAGTTTATGAATTTTGTATAATTTTCGTGTTTTGAACAACGTATTTTTGAAAATTAGAGCACCAGATAAAGGTACTACGCAAAATACGACCATTACAAGTCTGCAGTGCGTAACATTCTTTACACAAGTGTTTGAAAATATATTTTTGTATGGAAATAACTGACGTCTAATCAACATA
Source organism: Prosapia bicincta (assembly GCA_036971475.1). Taxonomy (NCBI): domain Eukaryota; kingdom Metazoa; phylum Arthropoda; class Insecta; order Hemiptera; family Cercopidae; genus Prosapia; species Prosapia bicincta. Next base: position 168,631,287 of record JBAIZL010000002.1, read on the forward strand.
AATTTAATTTGAACTGAACATATTTAAACAGGTGCTCTAATTGCGTCATTAAATTAGGTTTGTTTTTTTCGACTACCGTCTCTGTTATACAAGTGAGCGGTACACTGAAACGGTTTTTATAATTAGTTTTATTAAATTTACGTTCATCCTTTTTCTTCCTGAATTCAGGAATTATTAAAAGTTTTCATTGGAATATTTATATTAGTGCATTACTGGCATAAACACTTGACTAATGGTCTAAAGGTGTTGCCTAATGTGTAAATCGTTGGTTTGGCTACAGAATATCAAACACTTTTCAAGTACTCAGGTGGACCTAATCAATGGTAAACACACACTCTACTATTATTGGTCAAGAGCCTATTGGGAGGAGTTAAGGTTGCTTTTAACTAAGGGAAAATATTCATGTCCAAAGTGGAACAAGAGAGTGGTTCCCACTATCACTCTAGCTGTTGCATTCAAAGTAAATAATTCGAAACCCATTCAAGGGTTGAACCGTATAAGTACCACTAGATGGAATACAGACACACAAAAACACACACATACACACACAAACACACACATACACACACAAACACACACATAAAAACCAAAACACACACACACACACATACACACACACACACACACACACATACACACACACACACACAAACTCACACACATACACACACACATATATACATACGCACACACACACGCGCGCGCGCACATATTCACACACACATATATACACACAC
>JBAIZL010000002.1:168634523-168644523 GCA_036971475.1 Prosapia bicincta
GTGGATAAGTGTGTCTGTTGTTATGGGTTTCCTGTAAATGTTGAAGCTGTGCTTTTGTGTGTCACTTTTTGTTATTATTAGGTCGAGGAAGTTTAGGGATCGGTTGGTTTCAATTTCTGAAGTGAAGTGTGGTTGTCCGGCCGTAATGGACTACAAAATTCAAGAGTAATTAATAAATAATTTTATAACTTCAGAATAAAAAAAGGAGAGTGTGAACAAATAGAAGGATTTGAAAATAATTTAAGCAATGCATCGCAACAAAAATAAAATATTTAGTGCCTAATAAGGGGGAATAGTTTTGTAGCAAAATACGCCTCAATTAATGCGAGGAATAAATTCGTACCCTCGGAGCGCACATAACTACATCAGCAATGGGTCAAAGTTTCACGTTATTAGACGTAGAGAGTTAGCTTAAATTATATTGCAAATTTGTAGCGTACAAGGAGCCGGTCAACGATTTATCGTGAATAAAACAAGTTAAAGAATGATTTTATATATAAGTATATATCTTCGTACGCCATTAATTACTTGTGTTTGAAGGTTATCTTTGATATAAAACTGGGCCTGTATTATCATCGCTCCTTCCAGTCTACATGCTTACATTTACGGCAATGTTGCAAGAGAGACACGGAATTTGTACAAACCTAAACAAACCTTATATAACGGGTATAATAATGTTTATGATTCGATAATTACAAATATAAAATTATTTTCTTCACATTATTACTGATCATAACTTTAATACTTTACGTCATCCGACCTTGTACCATCAGGGAGGGCACAAATATCGTCACATTTATCTGAGGTAGATTGCAAAATTATCCTTTTCTACCTAATTCTCGCTTTCACGCTAAAACTTGGCTTCTGCATTTCTTAGTTCATATCGAACGCGGATTATTATGTTAAATTATAGAGCCGATCCCAACAATTGAGGTAAATTACTTTATTATCATGGATAAGGTACCTTCTCAATAAGATAACTGAATATCGGATTATACTACAATTCTATTCAATTGTTTTCCAATGTTAAGGATACGTTTTTGTATAACAATTGCTAAATTTAATATAACAATTGTTCAATCGTTACTATTAGCTCACATTCTCCCACGTTTGTTTACATGTGTTGTTTATATTTTCAATCACTAATGAAATACTTTTTTACACCCAGTGAATTAAAATACATTTGTTTATGCTTTAAGTGGATGCCACTTGTTGTTAAAGAGATTTTCACATTTTATTTGCTCAATTAATTTTATTTAATTAGTTTTATTAATTTATTTGGGTTTCTATTTCGCCACTCTACATTGTGATGCTGTCAATGTATGTACACATCTATAAAAATGTTATAGGTAGTAAGTAAAACACAATTTTTAGTTGTTGATCTAGGTAGGAGTTGAGTTGAATTTTTATCATAATACTTGTTTTATTTATTATGGAATTGTTAAAGATTGCTAGGCAACGTCTCTGAACCTTAATTAGGCCTATTGTTTGAAATTAGTCTAACGTATCATTTCAACGAATAAATAAGGAGACAGGTCATTAATTTAAAATTATCAATTCAATTAGTAATTAAATGTATTTACACATTATGTATAGCACCAAAAAGTGGATCTAGGATCTTTCGCCGCAGCCGGTTCGCCGCGGCCGTTTCACCGCGAGCCCGTTTCGCCGCGAGAACATTACTTATTATTTGAGGAGACGACTACTTATGTAATCCTCACACATACAGGAAGGTTTGATAGTTATAAATAATACATGTACGGATTGATATTGAGTTTTCACTTCTAATAATTTTCTATGTCAAAGAAAAATACAGAAAAAAACTTTCCTTCACACTTTTTCCGAGGCTTAGGACTGGCAGCAATTTGCTGGAAGTTACTTTGTCGTCCAAAAATTAAAGTCCTGTCTTCATTCGGTCTGCTATCGCGTAAAAGGAAATTTTCGAACTCGCCTTCTCTAATGCTGTACATTCTGTATTCTTCTGGAATTTCTAAGGTTCCCAATGCCATAGGACTCGGCGGAGCAGATGATACATCATTTCTTTTTCTTCTTATTACTTTTCGCAAAGCTGAAGTAGTAGGAAGAGCTCCTTGAGATGCTTCACTGATATTCTGGATACAGTTATTTATTACTTGGGATGTGGATTCCATTGGTTTTTCAGCTCTCCTCTTCATGTTAACAATCCGCTCTACTGCTTCAATTTTTTCTGGATTGGCACTGTGCGCATGAATATTAATATGTTTTATGACGTTGCCATTGTCAACGTGAATTCTGGCTTTACACTCGTTTCTTCTTTCACATCGCCAAAACTGCACTAATCCATCACTGGACATTCTATCAAATACGTATAGAAACCCATCATCAGCAAACTTCTGCTTAGATTCAAGAACTACTCGTTCCATTGTTTACTAATACCACTAAGCTGATGCGTATTCACTTTAGGGTTTGCAAATTAGTTATGAATTTTATTTATATATACATCCCTTTATAGCCTATAGTTAAACTATAATCCCCACTTTCTTACTAAAATTTTGAGGTCACCAGAAACAAAAAATTACCCCTATTTATTGATAAACCAGTTGCATAAACCTAATATCTTCCAGGTAAATTATTAATGGTATCTTTTCAAAATTGTCCACACATTTAGTCCTTAGTCAATAATTCCTCATTATCTGAATAAATTCTGGGAAATTTTATTCGGCAACAAACAATTCATCAAAAGCAAGTAGATATCTGATAATGAGCCTTAATCACCCGTTGTTGGTCATTTGCCGTTATTCAAGTACTTGTTGTGAATAGTAATAGAATAATGAGATTCCACAGTCGAAAGTAACCACCGGATTAGTATTTGATAATTAAATTCGGAGAACTAATTTACTCAAAAGTTAATGTTTTTATGAAATGTGTGACAAACATCTTATACACAAAACAGAAATAAGAATCAGGTAATACTGCTAAGCTAAACTATAACTAAGCGTGGAAAAATTATAAGTATTTTGGGTTGAAAATTTTTTTTGGAACTTCTAACGATACGCCATTTTTGAGGAAGAAACATTTAGCAAAAAAGTGGCTCGCTGCGAAACGGGCTAGCGGCGTAACGTCCGCGGCGAAACGTCCCATTCCCCCAAAAAGTAATAGCTAAAAGCCTTTAACAACAAATATTGTATCTTTATATTTCGGTTACCAAGTAACCATCTCACAGACATTACATTAAAGGCTGTTTATTTTTACCTATTTTAGTAACCCTCATTATTATTTCACTCCAGTTTATTACAAATAAATAAGGGTAAAATATTAAGCGGAAGAAAAATCATAATGAATAATCAGTTATACAATCGATTAAAAAATCAAAATTATAATTAATTCAGTTTATTAAATGAAATAATAACTGTATTAATTTCAACTATCACCCCACTACAATTTTTTTAAAAATATTTAAACCTGTATTGAACGAACTAAACGTATTTTATAAAAGAATGCAACTTGAACAATATATAGGGAGATTGTAAACTAATAGGAGTTATTTAAAAAAGATTGCAACTTGAACAATATATAGGGAGATTGTGAACTAATAGAAGTTATTTAAAAAAGATTGCAACTTGAACAATATATAGGGAGATTGTGAACTAATAGAAGTTATTTAAAAAAGATTGCAACTTGAACAATATATAGGGAGATTGTGAAATAATAGAAGTTATTTAAAAAAGATTGCAACTTGAACAATATATAGGGAGATTGTGACCTAATAGAAGTTATTTAAAAGAGATTGCAACTTGAACAATATATAGGGAGATTGTGAACTTATAGAAGTTATTTAAAAAAGATTGCAACTTGAACAATATATAGGGAGATTGTGAACTAATAGAAGTTATTTAAAAAAGATTGCAACTTGAACAATATATAGGGAGATTGTGACCTAATAGAAGTTATTTAAAAAAGATTGCAACTTGAATAATATATAGGGAGATTGTGACCTAATAGAAGTTATTTAAAAAAGATTGTAACTTGAACAATATATAGGGAGATTGTGAACTAATAGGAGTTATTTAAAAAAGATTGTAACTTGAACAATATATAGGGAGATTGTGAACTAATAGGAGTTATTTGAAAAAGAAGGGTTGTTATATTAGAATTGATTTAACAATACAATTCCAGAAAGATCCAAGGCATATAGACATAATGCAAGGGATAAAAGTTATATATATTGAGAGAAGCATTTTCAAAGTATTGTGGTAAAGCATAACGCTAAAAGAATTTTAATAACTGGATCGAGGCTTTGGAGGCTTAACTCTTGAGCTCTATTGTTGACATAAATGTGTAAACACAACTAACACGTGGAAATAGCCACCATACATTGAATCATGTCTGTGTGAATAATGTTTAATTGCTTCTAAAGTGGCAGCCCTTTACCCCTCTCCTATAGACGCTACTATCAATCAATAGTAATCACACTGTGACGTACAGCTGATACTTAAATTAGGTGAATATGTGATTTCATGCAACAATTTTTATGTGTTTAGGTTAGTTAGCATAGCAGCTGTTCTAACCCCTACGTTATATTATTTTATTTACTGTACAACATTATGTAAAATTCTATTGAATTGAAAACATTTTAATTTATAGGATAAAATGTATTAATATTTAAGCTAAAAATGTATTAATTTAAAAGCTAAAAATGTAATAATTTGTAAGCTAAAATTGTAATAATTTATAAGCTAGAAATGTATTAATTTTTAAGCTGAAAATGTAATAATTTATAAGCTTAAAATGTAATATTTTATAAACTAAAAATGTAATAATTTATAGGCTAAAAATGTAATAATTTATAAGCTAAAAATGTATTAATGTATAAGCGGAAAATGTATTAATTTATAAAATTGGTTTATTAAAATAGTTATTATTTTTATATAATAAGTATGAATTTTAATTTGTGTGTTAACATATTATTTTAATATAATAGATATAAGGAATAAAATTTAATTCTTTTGTTTTAATAAAGATACGGACGGATTAAGTTATTATTACTACGCTCAAGTCCTAGAAATAAACAATTGAAGTTTATTTAGTAGCTACGATGCCGAATGACCTCGTAGCTGTAGTTGTTTTTCAGTAACAATAAGTACATGGTAGATATAATCTAAAATGAATCGAATATTGTTGTACATCAAAATAAACATTACTCTTTTGTAAAACAAAATTTAATTTAACTTTTCATTCTTGTTGGAATTGAATAATTATAGATAAGACAGGCCCACTTCTGCCGGGTCAGCTATTGTGACTAGTTTAGTTAAAGTTGGCACATCACTGACTGTTATCTGGTACTGACATCGCAAGGTGCTGTATGAAATGAAATTGATATATTGAATATAAAACATATTTTAGTGCCTAATAATTAGTCGGGTTTCTTAATTTAATTCAAAGCAATAACTGTTTAAAAAAAAAAAAATAGACGTAATGGAGTCCCAGACTTACAAAGCTAATCACCCAATATTATTGCTTAGTCGCCTATCTATAATTTCGACTGAATTATATTCTGAAAAAATCTGTTTTTTTTTTAATAGTAAAAGGAATCTCTTTAAGTAGTGTGCGTTCTATTAAATCAGATTACAAATAGAAAAGGTAATTTAAATACGGTTTCTTATAAAACAATAAAATCAATTAACAATTCAATCACGAGTCCCTATAATATTGATTTCTATTATATTTTATTATTATTAACAATACATTCTCTGTACAAATGTCAAAACAAACATTTTTATAACATTCAGTAAATGTTTAAAGTTGCAAAATACCTTCACATTCACAAACTTTAACAAACGTTTTTCAAACTGATCAGTAGCGCCTTAGATTGTAACTAACTCTAATGTCTTTGAAGCATTTTAAATATTCTTAGAGTGTTTGTAAAAATATAATTTTTTGGTCATTGTTTATCACGTCTTGTTGTTCCATTAATCTTACGGTAAATAATAATATTTGAAGTTTTGTTTTATTTAAAATGTTTTATATTAAGTTGAAACCACAGGTCCACGGAATAACCCTAAAGTAAACCTAACCTAAAATGGTAACACGTCGTATGGGTTTTCTACAAATTAAGAATATATCTCATCCTTGCGCACTGAAGTAGCTCATTCAGAATTGTTGACACATAATTTGGCAAGTAGATATTCGAGTCGCGTCTTCTAACCAAGACACTCTCATTACGGTTTCAAACGTTGGTCCTTGCAATGCCGAAGATTCTCATTACATATTCAATACGGTCGGATCACGTATAGCTAAGCGAAGGCAGTGTAAGAGTTCAGCTGTTTAAAGGTGGAAAGTAAATTGTTAAGGTGGAATTATATTGTAGGAAGGTTTTGTTATGAATTGATTTAATAGACGCCGAAGTCTGCACTACTGTAAACAAATTCTTTTAAAACAAAAGGTTTAGAAAATAAACAAGTAATAAAAACAAACATTTTTAAATTTAACTCCTACTTACATCAACGAAAAAAAGTTTTATTTTTATTACTTTTTATTAAATAATTACAATTAAAACAAACGAAGTAACATAACCGATGCGTTAAAACTGATGTTCTACCACATAACCTATTACATAAAATCAGCTGTTTTATGAAAACATATGTTATCAGTTAAGCTATTTGAAGGCGGTAGGTAATTCTTAAACTTTGAATATCGAAGAAAAACGTAAAGTGTTTGGTTAAATAAATTCAATAAAGCTACAGCTCACTCCACTGCTGCAAACGCGGTTAACTTTTTTCTAAATAAAATATTTTCTTAAGAAAAATCTAAAATGAAAATCCTCTGAGAAATATAAAGTTTCTTGAAAATACTGAACCTCTTAGTGGGTGATCTCGGACGCCTTTCATTTCCGCTATGACCAGTAAAATTCATTACAAAAGAAGTAATGTAAACATAACAAAAACTAATTAGTTTGTTATTTTTAGTTTTAAATCCTAGAAATACTGATTAAAACTTATGTAGCAACTATGATGCAGAATGGAATAGTATATATTGGGCAGTGGCTATAGTTGTTTTTCAGTATCCATAAATACATTTTTAAATATAATCTAGAATAAATTGATTATTTTTTTTTAAAAACAATAAACATTATTCTTGGAAAATAAATTTTATTTTTACTTTTTATCCCTGTTCGAGTTGAATATTCAGCTGTTGTGTTTATAAATACTACATTCAGTTTAGGGTATAATAATATATTACTACAATCGCGTATAAACCGCCCATATCTAAATATAATTACAATTTTTTTTACCTCTTTAAAGATCCGATTAAAAAAAGACTTATTCAAGCTAGGTTTAAATATTTCAAAGCCATGCAAACATAGATACGCGAGAAATAATCATTTTGCAAAAGTAATAACTTCGTCAAGAAATATAGAGACAGGAATACATTTAAAGTCTATATTAAGCGGCCGTTACGCCACTGGTAGCCAATTAATGTCTCTGAAGAGAAACTCTGACGCCTTGATCAAACTGAATAAAGTAAGATTGCTCCCACGGTTTCCGCTCTGCATATTTTCAATCTTCCTTCAAACCATGGTTGCACTATTCTCACAGGTCGGAAATTGGCTCACAGCTCTTCATTACATTAAAAAACTCTTTGAATTCTAATTATATATTAGTTTCTCATCATTCAACAAGAAATGAGGAGTTCAAGGAAATTTTAATCTATCATCTAATGAATACTTTCTTCGAAATTCCAATGCGGCTCCGAAATGGATCTTTGTTGTATCCATGAGATTAAATTGTTTAAATATCAAGACGAATTATACTCTTTAGGGATCCAAAGTTTCCTTCTTCGGTTTGTGCCTTCTTGATCACAATATTCAGTTAATTTTTTTGCAAATTGGATTCTACAGAAAAGCGTGTTTTGTCATGATATATGGCAACGTTATTTAATAAAATAATTGATTGATTTAATTAATGGTTAATTGGCAATCATGAACAAATAAGAGTCCCATTTTAGGAGTCCCTAACCTCTTGGAATGTTTTAGGGCGTCGGATGGTGATAAACAAATTGCAGTTTTAAAAATAGGACAATGTTGATCGTTCACAAATCTTATTTAACTAATCCGCAGAAGAATGTATATATATATATATATATATATATATATATATATATATATATATATATAACAAATTATTAATATTTGTTAATACACACAAAAACAAGAATACTTTTAATGAATATATTTATTCAAAGCTTTTCGCCGATAAAATAGTACCAGCATCTTCAGGAAAATAATTATCTAATAAAATATTTTTACAAAACTATTAATATATATATATATATATATATATATGTGTGTGTGTGTGTGTGTGTGTGTGTGTGTGTGTGTGTATGATGAATAGTTACTATCTGGAGTACATCCGTTCATTCTGCAGTGTATAAAATCTCAGTTCCGACGTTTCGCTAGAACCTCATCTAGCATTGACGAGGTGAAACCAACAACAGCTGAAGAGCGAGTCCTACTGCCGAGAGTCTCGCTCTTCAATGTTGGGTTCACCTTGTCAATACTAGATGAGATTTTATGCACTTCAGAATGAACGGATGTACTCCAGATAATAACTATTCATTATATTTTTCCATCCCTGAAGGAATAGGTATCAGTAGGTATATATATATATATATATATATATATATATATATATATATATACTCATATATATTCAGAGAGAGAGAAAGAGAGAGAGAGTGATTGATATAAGCCACATAATTATAACTTTTGGTTTATTTTAGGAAGAAAAACACAAAACACATGGTATTGTGCTCTACATGTACAGAATATCTGGGAGATTATTTGGTAGTAAAATAGTATGTTGAAAATATTCTCCTTAGACACAAATGAACACGTCGTTCCAGATGTTTGGCAGTTTGCTAGAGCATTTCGTTGTCAATACTGTAGATTTCGAGTGTAATATTGTTCATCAGATCATCCAAAGTCCAAGCGTCTGTAATGTAAACTCTTCCCTGTAGATAACCCCACAGAACGAGGTCTCGTGTGGATAAGTACTGTGATTTTGGAAATTCCTGGAAGTCTTCAAAGTAATTTTGGATCAGCCAGATTCTTGCCGAATTCTCTCACAAGATGTCATGTTTTTTAAACTTGTGTACCATCTGTTTCTGCCTGGATTATTGCAAAGATTACATTCCTTCTGGTTTGGTGTTTGTGTGCCTATGATGATTGCGTTGTCCAATAGTTTTCAACGAAAACAAACGTTACTGTTACGTTTATTGCACCGTGAACAACAAAGTAATAAAGTGACTAGAACAAACGAAATGTGAATGACGAATTAAGATATTGATTCAAAAAAACGAAACCCGAATGAAAAAGCAATAAAGTGACTCGAAAAAACAAGAAGGAATTTTTTTTAACTGGGTATTTGCTCTCGTGGTAGCCAACCTCCGTCTCACATGCGCATGCAGTTACTATATCTACCCCTAGTGAAGGAAATGGAGTGGTTGCCCATGTACCAAGCTCATAAGCTCTTTCCATGGAGATTCAAGAGATAGTAAAATGAAACAGTACGTTAAATGTTTCGCTGAAAGCAAGATGAAAACACCTGACAAGAAAGAAACCCTGCCAGGCGAAATACCGCGAGACATCATGCAGGAACCTTGGAGGCTTAGATCACTGTATGCTAAGGAATAAGGATGGATATTACCTTGCAAATACGTTGTTAGTGAGTCTATGGCAGGAATGACATGCGCCTCTTCTTCTGCTGCCTACTTGAAACAGAAAAGTCATGCTATCAAATTGTACATCCGTTAGGGCTAAGCTGCGACACCTGGAATGTGTCAATGCGACACCAGCAACATAACTGAAGCAAAATCTATTAGTATGTATATATATATATATGTACTATTTACATCATGACTGAGCTAGGCGGTCAGTAGGGACATTGTCCGTCTGTGAGTGTCGTGGGTGAGGTAGTATCTACCCAGCGAGGAAATGAGTATGGATGTTGTATATGCGTGAGCT
>JBAIZL010000002.1:168654523-168682023 GCA_036971475.1 Prosapia bicincta
TCGTTCAGGTCTGCATCTATCATTTTATTCTCTCCTTAAAGTTTTTATTACATAGACGCATATTTTGTATAGATATATAGTGAAGCATGTCAAATACGTTATTCAAACGCAGTTGTTAGTTCAAACTCTCCCTATATATATATATATATATATATATATATATATATATATATATATATATATATATATATATATATATATATATATATATATATGTATATATATATATATATATATATATATATATATATATATATATATATATCGTAAGTAAAATACTTTATATTCATCCACCCGAGTTTAAGTAATTTTTTTAAATTTGCAGTGGATGACACCTGATGTTAATACAGCTTTTTTCAAATAATATTTCAACAAATAAATTTAATGAATTAATTTAATTTTATGTGTAAGAAAAACTTACAGTATGCAAAACGTTATTTCTATGAATTTGGCTTAAAATAAGTGACGTCATATAATTGCATAAAACAGCTGATTTTTGTTACAGGTTATGTGGTAGAACAGCTATTTTAACGCATAGTTTATGTTAATTTATTTATAATTATTATAATTATTTTATAAAAGTAAGACAAATTAAAGTTTTCTTTGTTAACCTAAGTAGGAATTGACTTTAAAACAATGTTTGATTTTATTATTGTCTATTTTCTAAATTATTTCTTATTAAAAGAATTTGTATACAGTAGTGCAGTAGACGTCGGCAGCAGTCTATTAAATCAATTCATTACAAAACCTTCCTACAATATAATTCCACCTTAGCCATTTACTTTCCACCTTTAAATAGCTAAACTCTTACACTGCCTTCGCTTAGCTATACGTGATCCGACCGTATTGAATATGTAATGAGAACCTTCGGCATTGCAAGGACCAACGTTTGAAACCGTAATGAGAGGGTCTTGGTTAGAGGACGCGACTCGAATATCTACTTGCCAAATTACGTGTCAACAATTCTGAATAAGTTACTTCATTGGGTGAGCATGCAATAAATTCCTAATTTGTAGAAACATGATTACAATAAGGTTAGGTTTTGCGTGGAGTATATGTAGAAGCTATCCCTCGGAAATATGTAAGCAATTTGTTATTTATTTTGCAGACAAATTAAATATTTTAAGTATTCGCTTAGAAAACTATGCATTAACGGAACAAAAAATAATTTTGTTTTGTGAGCATTGTGAAATATATTTGCAAAATAATCACTGCATTGCAGCATCGAGTGTGAGGTCAAGCTGTTGTTTAAAACACCTTGTAACGTCTACCTTGGCAGGAAATATGTTTTGACAGGAAGAATAGAACATAAACAAATATTGTCCTGGTTGATGAATGGTTCCCAAACAAACTCTCTAGTAAATTATTGTTCTACAGAGACAATTACTTATATAGAGAGCGAGGGCGTTGCGGGGGTTGGAGCGTAAATGTGAAAGGTGATGAAAGCATCTTCAAAAAGAGCAACGGTTTCTGGTTATTACTGTCACCGCTATATTAGGAGGCGTGAATGCGATTTAATTAAGTTCTTTTAATAATAAATTATTGTGATTAATTATATTTTTGCAAATAATTTTATTTATTACTTATAACCTATAACTACTAATGTAATAAATAAAAAAATGTTTAAGCATCTGTAGATTCACTTTACTTATCGCAAATCAATCATTCATTCAGAAATAAAAATATCGTTAACACTAATTAACAAATGAAAATTACAATATAACAAATAAAATATACAAAATGTTTTAAAGTCAATTCATACTTAAAACAACAAAGAGAAATTTTATTTTAGTTACTTTTTAATAATTAATTATAGTAATTATAAATAAAGTAACAACCTAAGCGATAAAAAAAACTGCTCTACCACGTGCCTTTTAACTTAAAACCTACTGTTTTATGTTATCCCTCATTTAAAGTGAAATGGAGCGAAATTACTCTATTGCATAAGTTAACATTTTTTTAAAAATATTTCTCGCTATAAAACTAAAACTAATTCATTATTAAGTTTAATAGATGAATTAATATTTGAAAAAACGTTTTTACCATCAGGTTTCATGTTCAACAGGTTTTAAAAAAATTATTTGGTCTTAAGTGTATCAATAAAAAGTATTTAATAAGTGACTGAAAATTTGAATTATATATATATATATATATATATATATATATATATATATATATATATATATATATATATATATATATATTTTAAAACAACATAGGTTATTGAAATATATGAATATTCTTGTATTTGAATAACCTTCGTTGTTTTAAATTATTAAACAAGAAAACGTATTATATATATATATATATATATATATATATATATATATATATATATATATATATATATATATATATATAGAAGAAATTTGTTTTAAAACTATTAGTCAACTACTACAGAAAAGGTTAAACATTTACACTTTAATGGATATATTAAGTTACAAAATGTAAAATGAGACAAAGAGAAAACAAAACATTATCAGGAAAATGAAGTAGAAACATTAAATACATTACGAGAGTGACACCTGATTTCTTAAATTTTCATATGATATATCAAAATTTCGAAATCGTTTTCAATTTCTATGCTTCTAAATGATAGTATACAAGAGAATAAATAAATTTGGAACTCACCTAAAAACCGAATATTTAAATATTTGTTTCTAATTACGTCCTCATGTGACTACACATGAGCGATAAAGTAAAAGATTGAATGAATACATCTAATGCAATTTTTAAAGATGTGTTAAACATGTATTGAAGACAATTGTCAGTGTTTTATCACAATATTTGAAGAATTAGACATGCTGTAGACGAAAATAATATAATGGGCAGCCCTCTTCCCAGAGATACAAAAGCCACACCTTTCTCGTAAAGCCTAGAACTTTTTAGAAATGAAGTGGCTAGAAATTACGAGAAAGTGCTAGACGCACTAAGTCGTTACTAAGCATTTTGTTATATGTAAGGGGAAATTAGAGTTTGTGATGTAGTATTGATAGGTGAGAGAGGGCGGCATTGGGATATAACTTGCCAAAGTTTTATTGCCATCAAGTGATCGTTTCAAAAGGCCATATGATACATACAGATAAACATTAGTTGTAATTTTATATAGATAAACTACAAGTATGGAATCAGTAAATTGTAAAAATAATACAAACAATAATAAAGTAATCGTAATAATAACAGCACTAATATTAACACACTTTTAGCTGTAGTATTTAATAACAAAAAATATAACATTATCAGGTAAAAAATTAATTATCTATGAGTTGAAATGAAATGTTTGTAACAATCTTAAAAATGAGGTGTTACATATAAATTCAATTATATATTTGATTTTTATTTAATAATTATATCGTCCCAATATAAAAGAAAATTTTTGTTTTCTTGGTGCACATTGTGAAGCTAGCATAGATAGGTGACTTAAATGCTGAAATTTAACATTTAATTACAGTACAATGCAATTTAAACATTTATTTACATTAAAATAAAATTAAAACATCTAACTATACTACATTGCAATTGAAACATTTATTTAGAGTACAATGCAATAGAAACAATTAATTACAGTACAATAAAATTTATACATTTATTACCGCACATGCAATTTAAACATTTAATTACAGCACAGTTCAATTTAAACATTAATATACAGTTAAATGCAATTGAAACATTTAATTAGGACACAAGGCTATAGAAACATTTAATTACAGTGCAATGAAACTTAAACATTTAACTACAGTACAATGCAATTTAAAAACCTAACTACACTACAGTGAAATTTAAACATTTTATTTCACTACAATGCAGTTTGAACATTTAATGACAGTAAAATGAAAATTAAGAATTTACCTACACTACAATATAATTAAAACATTTAATGGGAGTACAATGCAACTGCAACATTTAATTACAGTATAACGCAATTTAAACATTTTATTTTAGTACAAAATGCATTTTGACCATTTAATTACAGTACAATGCATTTTAAACCTTTAACTTCACTACAATCCAATTGAAACATTTAATGAGATACAATGCAATAGAAACATTTAATTACAGTACAATGCAATTTAAACATTTAATTAAACTACAATGCAATTTAAACATTTAATAACAGTATATTAGAGAAGCTAGAAATAATGTTTTTAAAAGTGTTTATTAAAAGCAATTATTATTTGTAAAATATAAACACAGTTTTATGAAACTGGTTCTTAAGGGCTTTCTAGTTTATTGTTTATCTTTGCCGATTCAGGTTTAGAAACGATGTATTTTCTATATGTTTCATTACAAAGTTTTGTTTGATATACAGTCGTTCTGGTCAGAGTTGTGTAAACGTTTCTACTTTTATATTTTTATATTTGCATACTTGAAACGTAAAACTTTTACGTCTCTCCGAAATAAGGCTTCACCCGTGCGTATTTCACAACTTGAAAACACCTTAGAATATTCATTTTAGATTTTTTGCACCGATTTTCAGCTCAACAGATGGACAACAGTTATAAATTATACTTTATTTCTACATTTTTATAACGTTGCTATTGTTATTGGTGGTATGATTATTTTTAATAAATACCATTTTTATTTAACGAAATAAAGTTGGAAATGACTGGGCTAGGGCCAACTCTCGATAATTGAGATAATTGCACATTCTGGTGAAGAAACATTGAAACTATGGTAACTATTCGTGGATTAGTTTGTTATGAAAAAGCCCCAAGGGCAATTCGAAAATCTAACATTAAGTAAATTAAATCACTAGACCTATCTCCATTTTATTTTTCTACTTCATTCCTTAGAAAAGGTTGTGAAACTTCACACTCACAATTTTTACATGATTTGCTAATTTTTTAAAAGAGGCTAAAAGTTTTAAAGATATACACAGACTTTTAACAGCGTGTGAAATTGTTAGGGTAATATAAAAAAATAATTTTTTTTTATGATTCAGAACTCCGTTCAACTATAAATAAATCATTTACTTTGAATTTTAAAATTTTACAAATTATACTTTTTCATAAATGAGAAAGAATATTTTACATATGTGATAAAAAGCGATAAAAGCATCTCATAAATATCTAAGACATTCTGCAGAGTTTTGAATGGTTAATTTCCTAATAATTTAGGTCGACATTCCTTTGAAAAAATATGTTTGCCACAGTTATTTCAGAAATCACCATAACGCGATTATATCTTCACGAACTAAACAAAACCGATTGTAGAGAATTTTCCACTAACATTAGTTTTATTATATTAGATGTAATATAATAAAATTTTTATTACATTTGGTACATATTGCTTCTACAAATAAATATTTAATTCTGTAATAATACAATTTTAAATAGGTTTTACTGTGAATTTTTACTTTCTATACTTGTTTTAAAATAAATACGAGTTAAATTTTTATTATGCATGTAATTAATTAATATACATTTATTTAAATTTGTTTGCAAAATATGTTTACAAACTGAAATTCCTTTGTAGTTTAGAGTGTAAAGAAGGAGAAGAGACACCGCAGAACTTGTCGCGATCCTCTCAAACCCTGTTAGCAAGGAAAAACTGGACAGTGCTAGGGTTAAGGGGTCGAGTCAAAGGCTTGTTCCTTGGTACAGTTCAGTTCCCGCAACTGGTAAATCATAACTATTTAGATAATCATAAGACAATCTTTTAGTTACTAGAACCTAAATAGTTCGCTCATTCAATAAGATATTTGAATATATAAAATGTGGTAATGGGATTTGGGTTTGCAGGATAACTTCAATGTTTCGTCAGGATAACTTTTATTCTTTTTAAAATTACAGTTGCTGTGGTTATTATTATTTTTGAATTTGCAATTTTTTTTATTTCATTTGTATTTTTTTTGTATATTGGTTCAATATACATATTGTTTAAAGTATATATACGATAATAATATGTATCAATGTTTTAAACTTTTAATGGATGTCAATTAATGGTATTACAGCTTTTTAAGAATATAATTCATTACTTAAATTTCATAATGAATTAATTTTAGTTTTACATGAAAGAAAAACGTTTCACAAAAGAATGCATTATATGCAATATAGTGATTTCTTCCCATTAACTTTAAAATAAATTATAACATATGATTTTATAAAACATCTGGTTTTATGTTACACGTTATGTGGTAGAACAGCTGTTTTAGAACATAGGCAATGTTAAATCTTCTACAATCATTGTAAATATTTAATAAAAATTACCTAAAATCAAATTTTACTTTGTTGACAATAATATCAATTAAGAAATGTGTTTACTAAATCAAGGAATTTAATATAAGTAAATAACTTTGATCGTTGTCCTTTCAAATAGAAATAGAATTTTCAGATAATAATTTTGTAACTAATATTCCATGTAATTATTCAATAAAGTTGTGTAATTATTTCAAAAATAAAATAGCCCAATTGAGGTGAATAATTCCTTGAGAAACACAAAACTCTGGCGTAAATCACAGAGTCGGTTACAAAAACTGGGTCTAGCTGGGAAGCCATTGTGTACAGTTCGTGTTGGAAAATTGTGTTCTTCCACTACCAAAATAAAACTATTTTATTTAAAGAATAAACTTAGAGATAAAGTTTAAATTTTGACAAATAGAAAATAAATAATTTATGTTCAGGGGTTTTTATTGTGGTCAATAAAAATCCTTGATGAGACTTATTGGGTTGAACACAAAATATAAACATTAACTTTAAAGACAGTTTTACTCAAAATTTTTAAGTAATGTGGTATTTAATGTTAAAGAAAATCAATGAATGTAACGCTTGAAGGTTATATACCCTTGTACGAAATGAGAGTTTCAAGGTTGTAAACAAAGATATAAAGTTTCTTACCGCTCATTTTTATTATGAAGAATTTACGGTGAAGTATCTGTTAATAAGTTGGACACATTGAAATGGACGGTTATACCGGAAGTGGATTTATGACAGGGGAAATATAGTATCGGAAATGTTTCCTCTCTTGACCCGAAACCAAGCCTCGAATAAGTGATTGTTCTCCAATGGGGTTGGCGTTGGGCGGAAAAGTAAATAGGATCTGTGGTGAGTAGGACTACCCTTAGAATAGCGCACCCACCCCTAACTCGGCCGCTACGTAACCTAGGACTATAGGGGTAGTTTCGGATGACGTAGGGGGTTGACGCCTACCTGATCGTAGCCTTAGGGGTGGTTTTGAACACGTCCAGAGGGGTGGGGGGTAGTTTTTCGAAAAAAATTATTTTCAACCCACTAACCTAAGCTAGCCAAATTTGATCAAAACCTAACCTAACCTATGTGTGGGGGGTGACCTCGGCTACGGTCAGGACCATCTCTGGGGGTAGCCCCGGGGGTGGATTGGGGTGGGGGTAGTTTTCGAAAAAATTTTGGAAAATCGTGTCTTGACCGATAGGGTGAGTTTAGAGTCTATTATCGCGACGGAAGGGGTAGTTTCACCTAGGGGTAGTTTTTCGAAAAAATAAATTCCAACACACTTACCTAAATGATTAAAGACGGCTCTGAATGACCTTGAGCAAGGACCAGGGGCCTAATTGACTACGTCTAGAGGTGGTTAATGGATAATCTAGGCAGGTAAAAAATGGATCCAACCCAACCAACCCCTAGGGTAATATCAAAAGCGTGTAGGTCCATGAAGGCGGGATTGAATGAATGAAGGCGGCTCTGAAAGACCTTGATCATAGACTATGGGGTGACTACGTCTAGAGGTAGTTATTGGAAAAAACCTTATCAGGTAAGCCTATGACGTAACAACCTACCCCTTGGACATCCTCAAAACCCTCCCCGGAGGTGGCTACCGGCGTGGGGATATCTTGTGGAAAGATTTTATGTATCTGATGATGTATCAGCGCTCGAACGACTCTGGGCGGTAGGCCCGCCGCTATAATGATATGGCCGATACGGGGCAAACGGTTATCATTGGTGAACTCAATTTTTGTCTATGCTACAAAATAATAAACAATGCGACAAAGCCTTATGTAGGAAGACGCCTGACCGTGTGCCAGACGTGTACAGACAGCGATAACGCAATATCTTAAAACCGCAATGACAACCGGTGACCGCTATAGCAAGCCTAAAACCCGCACGGCTATGTCGTTTTGAATACTGCATCGATATAGTATGTAATATCGTCATACCAAGGCATACATTTATAATAAAAAGTCAGCTATGTATACACCCTACAGCCAGGATTGTGTCTAAATATAATCGTATTAGGTATACATAAATGTAGGCTGATATAGTTTAAGTAAACAGATAGATTTTATGGATATATTCTACAATTGTAAATAGGCTTAGATATAAAGGTCTATGGAGAAACACTAATAACGAGGTCTATCACATAACATGAATAAATATATGCTATAAAACGAACCTAACTATCTATTCAACAGAGTGGTTTAGCAATATAAGAGCAGTATAAACATATAATATTGGATACGGCCAACGATATAAGGATCCGAAAAGGGTAGGTATATGAAATAATATATACAATAAGTATATTCAGCATGATGATATATTAAACAAACATATAACAATAATTTTACAGTGCATAGATATAAATTGTTCTCAATATTACATATATAATGTAAATCTGTCGATGATCCGAGATCTGCAATGTGGGCAGCGAAAACATCTTGAGATACAGTTTAAGCAAAAGACGTGTCCGCACGGTGTGGCAACAGCGCTGAGAGGGTTCTTACAACATATAATGCATAAGCCAAACTCCGCCGGTCGGGGCTGAAGGCAAAAAAGTCAATTAGTAACCACTGTATATACATATACAAATCCTGTAAGAAACAACATGATTAGTAAATAGGTCCAGATAGCCTGAAAGAAAAGCCAATTGAAATAATATGAAAATCTACCTACATTATTGGTACGCTGGACAGTGTAGTCTCCCGACACCACAATATCCCTTAGGAACCGTCTCGTCATGCCCCAAACGTTATACGCAAAGGTCCGGCTTGACTTGTAGTAAGATTATGAGGCAGCTGTCCGCAGATCCCTAATAGCCAGCTGGAGCTCCATTAAAGTGTAATCCAGCGTCTGTATGCATGTGCGGGGTGAAGGCGGGTCCCTCGGTGGATGAGAAACCATCAGGAAATCGTGCAGGCGAAACGAAAACGAATCATCAGAACTATAGCAGGGTCTATGGTCTTCCTCTTCGCTGTCCGTATCAAAGCCTTGCGGACGGGTAGGTAGATCTGGAGACGAGCCCCTAGGTAGTAGTAGAGGCAAATAGGATGACGAATAGGTTAGTGAAGAATCTGAAAGCGCAGTGTAAGCCTACAAAAAATGAAAAAGAACCTATTGAAAAGACAACTCGAAAACAACCTGACATTAACACATAATAACTCGTATCCAAAATAAGCTTCAATTTAAAATATATATTAAACGCTAATGAAAATAAACTACCATTCACTCAATATATTCTATGATCTAGGCCTCAGATAAAATGAAAAAAGAAATGACGCTACCTCATGTCCACAATATATATTAAACGCCAGTGAAAATAGACTACCACTCATTCAATATACTGTGTGATGTAAGGCCTTACAAAAAATTGAAAAAGACTTAACATTAACATATAATATCTCGTATCCAAAATAAGCTTCAATTTAAAATATATAATTAATGCTAATGAAAATAAACTACCAATCATTCAATATAATCTATGATCTAGGCTTCAGATAATTCGAAAAATGAAGTGTGAAAATATTCCCTCCTATAAATAAACACCTATCGTGTCATCTAGACTTAACATACTTTGAATAAAGACTAGTTACTTACAATGCGAGTGTTTATAGGTTGTTGTGACGTAGACGCCATCTCTCGTGAATGTATGACCTGCAGATTAACGGATCACAATAGTTGATCAAAGTATAGCTCTCCTCCTGGGTTGATTGCAGAAAGTCTTCAAAACTAAATAATTTAGATAACGGGCTTAAACAGATATCGCACCAGTTATCAGAGTCCCAGATATGGTGTAAAAATTCGAAGCCGTCCACCTCAGCTATAAAGTATATGTAACCGGCTCTTGTGATGTCGAAACTCTCTGCCTGACGGAGCACAAAGTAACTCAAACACTCTCGGCAAATATTATCAGACAGACCGGTGTAGTGAAATTTAATAAAGTTGAAAATTGTCCTCTCATTGACAAATACAGGCACCTCGTCTGGGTGGTTCATCAACATTAAAAATTCTGAAAAATTTAAATTATTGAAATCTATAGATGAAAAATCAAAATCAGAGCTATCACAAGACTTCATCAGTACATAGTCTTTAAAAGATTTCATCAACGTATGCTTTACAGATACAGGTAAGTCCAAACTGTCTATATAATTTCTGTTCTGTACGCATGCGCAGACCTCAATAGCGCATAGATTAAACAAAGATAGAGGCACTGTAAAATTAAAAAAAAAAATAAACATGCTGAAACGTGTTAATGAATAATATTACTCTGTAATGGCCAAATTCACGGTCTGGCCGACATGTTTGATAACAGTTAAAGATTTGCCCAAAATAGAGCTCAAATCTTCCACAGTCAACGCCGTAGCGTAACGCTTTGGAAGAAAGACAGCGCGTCTGTCTTCATCATCTACCTGTAAGTCTACAAGTACGGTGTTACCATACTTTGCCTCGACAAAACGCGCATTTACAATTTTATATGCCATGCCTATCTTTAGATCGCGTATAGGCATAGAATCTACAGAATTTAAAGCTGAAAACTTTGCCGACACTGATGATGACATTTTTACTACTTACTGGCAAACACACACAGATCACTTGAAACACAGACTATGCAAAAACACTATATCTCCACGTGTATATAATGTTTTATACATAGCTGTGGAAGAGTCCATTTGAGAGGTGAGTGGACTAGTCCAAGCAAGTTGGACTGATCCATAATTACGTCACACCCGCGACTGTTGATTACAGCAAGGCGGGCGATACCGTATGTAGAGGTAAACACATCGTATTCGATGAGAAGTTTAAATACAAGTTAACACATAATATAAAATGCACGGTTTGACTAGGGTTTAACAAACAGTATCCGATGAGTAGATTGGCTATGGTTTATCTCGTAGTATCCGAGAGGTAGGCCTTAGGTAAAAGTCGTGCTCCACGCCAGGTAAAGCCAATCCGAAGCCATGCCTTAGGTAAAAGCAAGACTCCAGGTAAAGCCGACCTAGAATGGTCAGCTACCAAAGCATACCCTAACACAATAGTATACATCCTGTATTAAACCCTTATGTATGTTACCCAACAAGCTAGTAAGCAAGGACACCTACATTCTCTCTCTGTATTAATCCAATATCTATGTTACCCTATATTAGCCTAAAGATTGTGTTTAGCCAATGTGCACGTGAACCTGTATTAAGTATATATGGGTAGGTATGTCAACTATACTTACTTTAGCACTAGTCCATCTATCACGGAAAGGAGAAACAAGGCTCTTGCCGGGCATAATGGAAGATATATACAAATCTGAACGAGTTCAACATGCCTCTGTGGTAACCCCTGTCAACCTTGACGTAATCAACCCCTAACCAACAATATAAGTACGGACAACACAGACCCAAGTCCTCAGACAACAGCATGGTAGGTGTCTACTACTGGACAGACACTCTCACAATCGAGAAGAAAGCCTTCCCCAAACTATCACCGTATCGTCGTAGATTACGATCGTTTCGTACTTGGAAAGGAGTGTCAAACGATACTGTCAACCCCGAGCGTCTCAGCGAAGCGGGATTCTTTTACACCGGCCCAGAAGATCAAACATTGTGCTTTACATGCGCCGGAGGCCTTAAAGATTGGTCAGTGAATGATGATCCGTTACAGGAACATGCAAAGTGGTTTCCTAAATGTAAATACGTAGTGGGTATATGTGCTAAACAGGCCCAGATGGAGGAAGACATCTGTACAACAGACGATAAGGACTACTCGGACGATGATGGTGTAATCAATCAGGATGATCGTACGCTGTGCCTGATTTGCTGTATCGAAGAAATTCAGGTTGCCCTTCTACCGTGCGGACACCTCTTTGCCTGTCTAGGTTGTGCATTGAACCTTCAAGAGTGTGGCATATGCAGAGTGCGGACATCCGCTACGATAAGTGTATACCTATCGTAGCTAAGCCTGATGTAAATACCACTATCTGATCAATAAAACGATTATGTTTACATGTGTTTGTACTTATTGAAACTCCTAAAACAAACTATATAGGTAGAGGTCAACAAGGGATAAGGTAATAAGTACTAGTGTTTTGATAATAGAAAAGTATAATTACAATATGATTTGAACAATAAACAAAATAAAACATTCAATCTTAAATCTAATTACAACTGCTTTACACACATTACCGTTACATATCAGCTTGACAGGTCGCAACCCGCATGAGACATATTACTAGATATATATAGGTAATTAATACATCAACTCAGCCTCTAGACAGGCCTAACACTAGCTTAGACAATGTTTCTGTAAAGTGTATAATTTAGGCTAAATTTAACTCATGTCATAGGTCTATTGCTAAATCTAACAAAAATATAAACCGAATAGGGCAAAACACAGCAAAGTCATTGATAGTATTTCCATGTGTTTGCCTATCTGTATGGATTACATTATAGGCAATTTAACAGTTTTCTCAAACAAATGATTACAACTATAAAAAATATACTGATCAAACGCCATCTTGGCGTGTTTGAAAAGTAACACAAAGGTGTTGTCTATACTCTGTTCACACAAATATCCCCCGAAGGGGAAAAGGAGAGGCCCCGCCTACTCCATCGTGACATCCTCCAAAATGATGCCTCCGTACGACCCCCTGCTTGACAAGAACATTCATCCATACGGCCACTCCTTACAGGCTCTCATCCATCTCATTCACATCACCCGTCAAGCAGGGGGTAAAATTACTTTTCAAAAAATCAACATTCGTCAGCTATTCATTTTGTTTACTCATTCGAGGAATTTTGTAGCCATAAGTTGGTATTCATTCTGGTTAATCTGAATATTTATAGAAAACATAGCTAATCATTGTGCATATATTTATGGTTAATCTGAATATTTATAGAAAACGATACATAGCTAATCTAGCATCTGTTACGCAGACTATTTATACAATACATAGCTAATCATTGTACATACTTATTAATCTAGCGTCTGTTAAGCAGACTATTTATACAAGACAGTAATCATTGTGTATAAATAATACCTATATATAATCTAGCGTCTGGTACATATTTATACAATACATAGCTAATCATTGTACATACTTATCAATCTAGCGTCTGTTAAGCAGACTATTTATACAAGACAGTAATCATTGTGTATAAATAATACCTATATATAATCTAGCTTTTGTTAGGTACAAAGCTAATCAATATGTTTATCTAACCACTTTACAGATTTAATACTTATTAATCTAGCGTTTTTCAAGTTGAATATTTACAATACATAGCTATTCGCTCATGCGAGGACGTTTGTAACCGTAAGGCAGTGTATTGTATCCGTCGTCTTCGTCCAATTTCCTCTTTGCACCCGTTAACCTGAAGATTTTACTTTCAGACGTCGTGATGACGTCACGATCCTCTGTGCGCCGTATCCTATCACTGGTGGTTACGATAGGATCACTACCCTCCAAAACCATCCGTTTCATCGACTCAAAATTGACCGAGGCTGAAGTGCCGAGATTCAGAGTCAGGCCTTTGACCTTGCACACGGTCACGTGTTTGTTTTTATTTGTAGACCATACTTTGTAGGCGTAGACTTTAGGACCTCCAGAGACGAATTCGGTAATGTAGGAACCCTGGCCGTATTCCGAGAGCTCGTCAGTCATCTGGCCTAAATAATCTCCAGTCACTACTCTTGGCAAACCCTCCCTATGAAGGTATACCACGCTGTCGGTATCCTTGTAGATAAGTTGTGTACCAAGAGCGTCCATATATTCGTACAACTTTAGCCGGGCGTGGGCGGTGGTGTAGACGGCCAGCACAACGTTGACAGTGGGCAGTATCTCGCAAACGTCATCCGAAAACTGCCAATTCACAACCAACACGTCCTCGTTTACTTCCTGAATGTGATTTACGTCAATGGAGGGGCTCTGCAGCATTTTAAACAGTTCCTGAGGCTCCCTGATAATCGCCGTTTTAGTCTGATTCTCCCTCTGTCCAAATTTTCCCCAAAACGAGTTCAACATCAGTTTGGCCAACGAGCGGGATCCTTCGTTTTTGGCGATCTTTGATTGGTCCAAACGGACACCCTCGTTGATGTAATAATCCTCCACATACTTGGCCTTGTCATCCTCGGTCTTGCACAAACCAGGGTAGCCCGACGCTTCCTGTTTCATCTTTAGAAATTTATTGATAAAATCTTTAAACAGGCCGTCGTTCCCTGAAGCCATCTTGTACTGCCACATCTCGTGCATCTCCACAACAACATAGCCCTTCTCTACAGCCTTGCGTATCTCGTCCATAGTCCATGTGCTAGTCAGAGCGCGCTCGTCCTCCGTATGGTCGCATTCGCCAGGATTCAGTGTTTCGCCGCATGTCCGACATAGTACAAACATCAGCTTATTATTCATCTTTAGCGGCAATACGGGGTGGTAGAGCGATGTAGGCGGCAGAATTGTGCACTTGAGCAACCCTTCGGCGCTCATCCCCAGTTTCCTGCATTCGTCATTGCCAACGGCCAACTTTGGATGTCCAATCGGGTATTTTCCATACTTGCATACCCACGGGTAGAGCGAACACACGTCGGCGTACTGGATGGTTTCATCCTCTTTAGCGGCGCAGTAGGTCTTTATATTTCCGGTCCTGCCGCCGAAGAATGCGTGGCGGGGGTTGAGAGGCGCTGCGTTGAGGACGGGGTGGTTGTCGAGGTAATCCATGGACTTGTTGTTTTTCTTCTGCTGCCTAAATACACACTCCCACATCTCGACGATTTCGTAGCCGGCCCGTGTGATTCTAGCGTTCTTGGCTTTTGTCCTCTCGAAGCGTGCGTTGTGCGTGTCCGCCGGATCATCCTCCAGAGCATCGTCACGTCCGTTGGGGAAGCACTTGGCGCAGCCGTGGAACCAGCATCCTTGGAATTCGTACACGGTGTTTGTCTCTGTGCACAGTCCGTCGACCTTTAACCCGTCGACCTTCATCTCTCGGCCGTTACCAGCGTGACTTATTCGCAGGTTTCCCTCTGTTTCGAGCCACAACAACCATTGCAGAGCGATAAACGATTGTTTATCGGCCAGACGGTAGCCGGCCTTCGGAAGTATGGCTATGGTGTTTGGTTTTAGAAAGTTTCTTCTAAACGCCAGGTTACATGCGCTGGCGATAGTCACCGCCTCCAGAAACGGATCAACATTGCACTCTTGTAGGAAACAGGTCCTGAATTTCAGGCACGCCTGTGCCAGGATCTCCACGTCCGATAGGCAGTACTCGAGTATCTCCTTTTGAAAGTCAAAGACGTACTCGTTGCGCACCTGCTCGTCGTACCATTGTGAGAACTC
The DNA here is from genome assembly GCA_036971475.1 of Prosapia bicincta. Lineage (NCBI taxonomy): Eukaryota > Metazoa > Arthropoda > Insecta > Hemiptera > Cercopidae > Prosapia > Prosapia bicincta. The sequence continues at coordinate 168,670,025 of JBAIZL010000002.1, forward strand.
TTCGTGATTCTTGTCAAACATAGAATCGGGACAATAGTACTCTTTGGCAGGCAAGGGGCCTACATACGTTTGGTTTGCCAGGGTGTTAAAGAGGTGCGGAAAATATCCCTTTTTCTTTTCCGGAGGCAGATCGAAAGCCTTGGGCAGTTTAGACAGAGCCATAGGCATGTAATTGAGAGAGTCGATGAACTTTGTATTGTCAATCTCCATGAGGATGACCTTGGTGCCTCGCATAATTAGGTCAGGTGTGAATTGTGTCTCTTCTATTACGTACTTTAGGATAAACTGGAAGTCAAAGGCCTGGCCGTTGTGAGCGATTACAATCACCTTCTTGTACGCCTTTCGCACTTCCATAAGGTACGCCATGAACCCGTTGATGGGATCCTCTCTGAACACTCTGGTTCTATCCGTGCACTGTAGGCAGGCGCCGCCCCCGTTCATACACATCCAACAGTATTGCTGGGATACGCACAAGTTGACTCGATGCACACGAGCGTCGTTAATAACTTCGTCTTGTCGAGTTTCAAGATCAAAGAAGACAAACAGGAAGTTGGTTAATAGAGGGCGACGTGTATCAATTCTCATGTAACACAGATGGCCTGCAGGCATGTAATCCTTACACACTTTACAATAGTTCTCACTGCATACGTGAGGAGCTTTTCTACCCTTCTTTAGAATGTATCTATTACATTCTGGACACTTTCTTATGGCCCAGCATACGCTCTTCATGTGCGCCTTAAAACAAGCTCTATTTTGAAATTGTCTATTGCAGTCGCCACACGGGATGCCTTCGTCTTCAAGCACACACGGTGGGGTCCTCTTGCAAGAGTTGCATTGGGCTCAGCATCTATGGCGTAGGCGATCATCGTATGGGACATGACACAATTCGCAATAGTAATTACAGGCGAACGCACCTGTCAGACTTGTAACAACATTGAAGTGGTTGGCGTGATATAACAAGTTTAGCCAGTGCTTGGGGTTCTGAACGTCGCCTTCAAAGTATATATCACGACCTTTGCTGCCGTAATTGTAGACGGTGATTTTATAATCGGAGAGTAAATCTTGAAACTGTTGCAACTCTCGAATGCCTGCACCGCCGTCTCCTATCAGCACCTGTGCGTCCGTCATTAGCTGGTTTGCTCTGTTGGTTTGACGTTTGCACCTGTCCATACACACAAGCTTGTACTCTGGGTCTCTTAACGCATGCGCTATAGCTACAACCAGAGCACGGGGTAAACAGAGGGTGTCTGTGTTTTTAATCGTAACAATCCCTTTCCTACAGTGCGATTCTTCTATGAAGTTATTATACAGTCCGGGTCTTACACGCCCACGCCCTCGCCCTACAGGTACTTTAACCTTTGTACAGGTCACTCTGAAGGTGTCGTCGGCTTTAAATGTATTAGCGTTACTCTGGATTATGGATCCAAGGATGTTAAACAAGGCGTCCACAGTTATCGAAGAGGCAGCTCTAAATGCGATATATCCAGGGGCGTGGTTTCGGAGATTTAAGCTCTGCATGGTGAAGCCCAATTGTATGTCTTCGGCGGCGTTGTTCTTCATAGTCTCTAGGATTTCCTCTAGACCTCGTCTGACCCACATCAGCTCGTTTACCGCAGCGGGTACGGGGTTAAAGTTGAATGTCACTCTAGTACCGTTCAAACGGAATTTTCGTACATATGTCTGGTCCGTCGATACAATACGAACAGCCATTTTACGGATACAACTCACTACAACGGATCTTAAATTAACACAGGTATATTCAAATTGATTCTATGTGAAATAGTTTTGAGAAAATAACTAGAATAGATACTGGTTTGACACTGGTATATGTTGAACAATTTAAAATTAAATCTAGTTGTTTGATAATACTAACAATTGTATTTGCTAGATATTTATTAAAATATTATGATTAATTTGTTTTCATAAATATTCAGATAAACAATGATGTTAGATTATACAAATTATTCGACACAAAATGATTACAAGTCGCTCTGATTAGCGATTGCTTTAATATAGGCTACAGATTTCCCACGAGAACAAGTAACAATAGATAGCTTACCAGAATGTTTCTTCTTCCAAAGCTGTATAGCAAGTATTGGTTTTCGCGATGAGATTTATAATTCATAAACGCCTGCCCCTCCATACCAAATGGGATCGCCCGCCGAGATCAACATAGATCGGTCCATCTCGAATGGACTCGTCCACCCCTCTCGAATGGACTCTTCCACAGCTATTTGTTTACTTTACTAGCCTACATAATAAATCGATACGGTAGTCGACCCAATTACGATAGCCTTGCTTCACAACAACAACACAGCTGTGCGGGTTATAGACCTGAGGTCACCAGGTGTGTTTGCGGTTTTAAGATATTGCGTTATCGCTGTCTGTACATGTCAAGCACACGGTCAGGCGTCTTCCTACATGAGGCTTTGTCGCAATGTTTATTATTTTGTAGTATAGACAATTTTGGGTTTGGCAATCATAACCCTTTGCCCCGTATCGGCCATATCAATATAGCGGTGGGCCTACCGCCCAGAGTCGTTCGAGCGTTGATATTTCATATATTAAACAGTTATATCTTAAGATAACCCCTCGCCGGTAGCTACCTCCGAGGAGGGTTTTGAGGATGTCCAAGGGGTAGGTTGTTATGTCATAGGCTTACCTGATAAGGTTTTTTCCAATAACTACCTCTAGACGTAGTCACCCCATAGTCTGTGATCAAGGTCTTTCAGAGCCGCCTTCATTCATTCAATCCCGCCTTCATGGACCTACACGCTTTTGATATTACCCTAGGGGTTGGTTGGGTTGGATCCATTTTTTACCTGCCTAGATTATCCATTAACCACCTCTAGACGTAGTCAAATAGGCCCCTGGTCCTTGCTCAAGGTCATTCAGAGCCGTCTTTAATCATTTAGGTAAGTGTGTTGGAATTTATTTTTTCGAAAAACTACCCTTAGGTGAAACTACCCCTTCCGTCGCGATAATAGACTCTAAACTCACCCTATCGGTCAAGACACGATTTTCCAAAATGTTTCCGAAAACTACCCCCACCCCCAGTCCACCCCCGGGGCTACCCCCCGGAGATGGTCCTGACCGTAGCCGAGGTCACCCCCACACGTACGTTAGGTTAGGTTTGATCAAATTTGGCTAGCTTAGGTTAGTGGGTTGAAAATAATTTTTTTCGAAAAACTACCCCCCACCCCTCTGGACGTATTCAAAACCACCCCTAAGGCTACGATCAGGTAGGCGTCAACCCCCTACGTCATCCGAAACTACCCCTATAGTCCTAGGTTACGTAGCGGCCGAGTTAGGGGTGGGTGCGCTATTCTAAGGGTAGTCCTACTGTGGTGAGCGCGTCACTAACACAGTTGAGGTTTTCAGATGCTATTTGTGATCAGTATCTGAAAAGGGGTGAAACCACTTCTGAAAACTCTAAGCTAAATAACTGAATATACAAACAGTTCAAGTACAGTGATTGGAATATTTGTTGGAAAAGGGCTTTCTTGGTCTGAAACATATGTACAGTTAATTAAAGGACAGGTTAGGGTCGTCTTACTTTTCCCTTTTGGAGATCTGGACTTCGATCCCAAATATTTTTATTAAGGATTATTTAATATAAAATGTAACATTTTTAGAGAGTTTACATACTCAAACAAAAAAGCTACCCTAAAAAAAATTCTGGATCAAACTAAACTTTAGTCTATAATTTCTGCCTCGACTAAAAGAAATTCTGGATAAAACTAAACTCCAGTCTAAAATTTCTGCATTAACTAGAAAAATTCTGGATTAAACTAAACTCCAGTTAAAAATTTCTGCCTCGACTAAATGAAATTCTGGAATAAACTAAACTCCAGTCTAAATTTCTACCTCGACTAAAAGAAAAAAATAGCAAATAATATTAATATATAAGAAAAATAGAATGGAACTATTGGTTCAGTTAGAGTTGTGGTAGAAATTGAACTCAACTCTCTAATAGGACACAACATGTCCTGTGTCTGTCTCTATCCCCCCCCCCCCCCACACTCTCTCTCTCTCTCTCTCTCTCTCTGTCTTCACCCCTTCTGTATATCTTTTGTATAAATACTTACTTATTAGATTTTGAAATTTTATTTATTTTTATGAAATATAAAAAAACAACCCATTAAAACAAATAGTCAATCAATTTGTCTTTACAAACGTTACGATCGTTGGTAATAAAAACTAAATATCTTTATGGCAGTAATAAACCATAAAATCTGAATAGGTCCATCGATTTCAGAACAATAGATTTTTATAGATAAAACATAAAGGATCCATTTTTGGTACCAATTTGATTATATTACTACATTTTATTTCATTTAAATAAACTAATTGAAAGAGTAGTAAACCAGATTTGAAAATATTTTGTGGATTTAAAAAATCAATAGCAATATAAAAAAATACATTATTTTTGAAACACAATCGTTCATTTATAGTATACCCATAACACGTTGCTACGCCAGAAATCATAAATTTGGCAATAAGAAAAACAAATCAAACATCTAAATAATTATTTTGCATTTACTGCAATGCTAGAGGATAGACAATGCTTTGGTCATTTCATTAGACGTATAAACATACAAATTTTAGGTGTACAACAAGTGAGCACGTAACATATAATTGTCCGTGGTAAAAGCTCGAAGTTCCAAATTTAATCGAGCAATTGTCAATGATTGTTCTTGTGCCTAGTTTATGGTTATTGCGAATGCAAGACGCAAAGGAAATTGTAGTCGTCTGAAATCAATAGGTAGATCTGATGAAATCATCGGTATTCATGGAGTTAAGACCATCTTTCCTATAAACTTGCCATCCCTGATTTCAGCTTGGATCAAGATGGGTGTCAGTTTTTTGTGGTTATTCTGGTACCGTTGCACAGCTTTGGTTGATCCAAATTTCGCAACAATATTATCGACGATCCTACATTAAACATCAATAAGTGTAGATGTTTAACCATCAATATTTGTAAATAGAATGTAGCAATTTTAAAAAGTTTAGAATAAAAAAAAACAATGTATTTTTATTTTTAATAATTGTTTAAATAATTTAAATAACGTATATACATTTTAACATTAGACATTTGGAAGCCTGGACACTGAACAATCCTAAGCCTCTAGGGCTGAGTCCTGTGGATGGATATACACCAAACGTTAAACCCACGCCTTCTTGGGAATATGTTTAACAATCCCTCCAAATTATATTAACTTCTGTTTAGCAGGTTAGACGTAAATAAGACACATACATACGCACATTCATATATTCATCTTCTTTTGAACCATCTTAAGCCGCTGGGGCGGAGTCCTATGGATGGATCTACACCACGCATCACAAAAAACCATCTTGGTAATATGTTAAATAAACCCTCCAAATCTCATCAGCATCTGTTCAGTGGTTAAGGGTTTTGCAAAATAGGTACATACACACATACAAACATATATATATATATATATATATATATATATATATATATATATATATATATATATAAGTTATGTGAACGATTTATCTGAACCTTTCGTAATAAAATGCGTGCTAGAAAATTTCCTGCTTATGCAGCTTTTGTATTATATAGGTGGTGAGAACAGAGTCCCAGAACATCATAAAGACGTTCTCACTCCGATTGAATGTATATCAATTGTATTTGTTTTTATTAAGCAAAATAATTGTAATCATTTCAAAATTAAATGTTTTGTAATTAACAAAGGTTTGTAAAAACAAAATCATTTTTAAAAACCTTTCAGGCTTAATATAACACGTAACTGGCGCAGTCGGTAGGACATCTCGGGTGAATTATTGAACATAATTTTTATCGATTTCAATCGTTAACCGAGATACTGCAAAAACTCGATTCATTACAGAGCGCATATCTTTAACGACATCAAGAAAACTTTATAGAGGGAATATCTACAACAACTTAATAGAGCGCATATCTATTAAGCGCACGAGTGAATATCGTGTAAGTGAAAAGTGAAGATTTGTTCAATGAGGAAAGTATTTTGGATCCACTTGTAAGTAGATCGTAAGAAATAGAATTAAGAAAATTAGAGTAAATACTTTTTAATCTTATATCATTCATTTTAATTTTTATTATTTTAAAGAAAATAATATTTTAAAATGGCAACGCCAATATTAAAGAAGGAATATCTTGACATGATTCCTGAGTATAATGGAGAGCCCACAATGCTCAATATATTTATATCAGTATGTGATAAAATAGTCAGTAAGTTTTATGTTTCTGAAAATCCAGAATACTTTCAGAACGAATACCTATTTTCTTCTATACTAGCTAAGTTAAAAGGCCAAGCATTAGAAATGGTAGTAAATTCAAATTCTTATAATTGGTATGAGATTAAAAAAGTATTGTTAACCAGCTATTCAGACAAAAGAGATTGCTTTACTTTAAATTTAGAAATGGCCGAATTAAAACAAGAAAATAATGAATCACCTTTTAAGTTTTACGAAAGAATTCAAAAATTATTAAATTTACAAATTTCATTTTTTATTAATAAAGAGCCTCAAAGACAATTGGCCAAAGATGTGGTAATAGAATATGTGCAGAAATTAGGGTTAAGAGTTCTCCTAAAAGACTTACATGCATCCGTAGGATCGCTAATGGGCACAAAAAATCCAGATTCTCTTAGCGAAGCACTTAACATGCTTATTAATGATTTTCAATTTAGAAATAACAAATTATTTCAAAATATTAAACAGAACATCCTACCTAGGGCCCCACAATGCCCACCTACTCGCAAATCCATTCCTAACGAACAAACCTTCTAAAATTATAGGCCCAACTACCAAAATAACCCTAACCAATTTACTAAACCTAACTCATACGTACAACAAAATCTCAACAGCCGAGACAATCCAATAATTACACACCACTAAAAGTTCATCAAAAATTTGAACCAGAACCGATGAGCATTTCCACACGTCAAACAGGGAACACAATTAGACAAAATAGACTTTATCAGATGACAGGGAAACCAATAGAAGAAGAGAATTACGATCAAACTATGAACCGATTGACTGACTCTTATCTGACCGATCAAACTGATTATGAACCGCAAGAGGACCCTGACAGCTACATTCACTTTGGTAATTCAACGCAAGAGGAAAACGCATGTGGATTCACTCAAGAGGACGATCACACCCAAAATCATTTTTTTAGGACTAACCCCAATATAAAGACATTTTTCATATTGCATATCGAAGACGACACAAACGAACTACCGTACATCCACGATCCCAAGACTAACCTAAAGATGCTGATTGACACTGGAAGCATGAGATCATTTATTAAAAAATCAATAGCATTCCAATTTTTCGAAAACTTCCTAAAACAAGAACCATTTGAAGTGAGTATAGCTCATGGAGTATCAAAAGAAAAATAGAGTTGTACACTACCACTTTTAGGAAAAGAAACAACCAATTTCTATTTATTTGATTTCCATAAAGATTTCGACCTACTCCTTGGATTAGATAACATAAAAGAATTAGAGATTAACTTAAATTTTGTGAATGATAAGTTAATATTTCACAATAAACAAATCCCGATTAAATATTTTAACACAGAAGCAGAAAATAATACTAATAATAAAGGCGAATGTCAGGAACAGAACGCTAAAAAGGGAACAAGTTATGTTATACAAGCCCACACTAGCCAAACGATTAAATTTAGAATACAAAATATTCAAGATGGAGAAGGACTCTTACCATACAAACACTTAAAGGGATTAGAAATTCCGCAGTGTATAGTCTCAGTACACAAGGGAGAAGCCTATTGCCCTATTATAAACAATACAGAAGAAAATGTAAAATTAACCGTGAATGAACCATTAGAATTAAAATCTTTAGAAGAATACAATATCCTTGAACCTGGTACAATGCGAACGAACACTAATTTCAATTTGTTAGATTATAAACAAAAAAAATCGAGAAGAAAAATTTAGATTTATCAAAATTTAGGATGGAACATATGAACTTAGAAGAAAAATCCGCTATAACAAGTTTAATAGATGATTATGCAGATTTATTTCATATTAAGGGAAACGATTTAACTTTTACCAACCAAATAAAACATGTTATTAGGACTACTGATGAAATTCCCGTATACTCTAGAAATTATAGATATCCAAAGATTTACAAGAACGAAATTAATAAACAAACTGTTGATATGGTTAAACAAGGAATTATTAGACCTTCGAATTCTCCATGGAGCTCTCCTGTCTGGATTGTACCCAAAAAACAAGACGCTTCTGGCAAAAGAAAATTTTGATTAGTAATAGATTATAGAGGATTAAACAAAAAAACAATTGACGATAAATTTCCCTTGCCGAACATTACAGACATATTAGACAAATTGGGATGGTCTCAGTATTTTACGACTTTAGATTTAGCCTCAGGATTTCACCAAGTAGAAATGGATAAAAATAGCATAGAAAAACAGCGTTTTCAACAGAAACGGGACACTACGAATTTTTAAGAATGCCCTTTGGACTAAAGCATAGCCCCCCTACATTTCAAAGAATTATGAATAATATTCTGAGAGGCATCCAAAATGAAACATGTTTAGTTTATTTAGACGATATTATAATTTATTCTACTAGCCTCCAAGAACATATACAAAGACTTAAAGACGTTTTCGACAGATTAAGTAAAGCCAACTTTAAAGTAAAGCTGGATAAAACAGAATTTGTGAGAAAAGAAGTAGCATATTTGGGACATGTTGTGACACCGAATGGCGTAAAACCCAATCCAGCAAATATTTTTGCAATCAAGGATTACCCAATACCTAAAACCACCAAAATAATTAAATGATTTTTAGGACTATTAGGCTATTATCGAAAATTTATTAAAAACTGCCCCAAAATAACAAAACAATTTACTAAATGCTTGTAGAAGAACGCGAAAATAAATATAAAAAATCCCGACTTTATTGAATGCTTTGAATCATGTAAAAATATATTGACTAATGAGCCACTTCTACAATACCCAGATTTTGAAAAGGAATTTACTCTAACGGCAGACGCTAGTAGTTATGCACTAGGAGCAATTTTAAGCCAGAACAAAAATGGAAAAGACCCTCCTATAGCGTATGCCAGCATAACTTTAAACGACAGCGAAACTAATTACTCTGCGATTGAAAAAGAGTTATTAGCAATCGTAGGGGCAACAAACAATTTTAGGCCTTATTTATTTGGGAGAAAATTTAAAATTTATACAGACCATAAACCTTTACAATGGTTATTTTCAGTTAAGGAACCAAATTCTAAGCTTTTAAGATGGAGATTAAAATTGGAAGAATATGATTATGACATAAGATACAAAAAAGGCAAACTAAACGAAAATGCAGATGAATTGTACAGAATACAATTATATGTCACTGATAAAAAGTCAACGAACACCCAACACACTGTAGAACCGGACCTTGACTTATCTGCAGCTGACTTACTACAACGTTATTTCCTAGAACTGGACGATAACGAATCTATGGTCGTACAACTCGACGCAACAGATAACGCCAACCTAGAGGACAATGATGAAAGTGATAGTGCCCAAACCATCCACTCCAATTTTGTAGGAAACGCTCAAATTGAAATACCAATTTCCGACGAGCCTGTAAACTTTGGGAAAAACCAAATATTTTATCTTTAGTGAAATATGAGCCAAAGAAAGTAAAAATTATAAAGCTATTGGGAACTTCAAAAATTCGTTTAATAGTCGAAATATCAGAGAATAATTTTAAGGAAGACATAGTTAATTTTGTAAAATTATACTTGGTACCTAAAATAAAATATAATCTGTATTTCGAAGACGACTTTTATGAGAAATTTGCATCATGCATAGCCAAAAATTTCAAACAAACTGAATTAAATTTAGTTAAGTGTAATAACAAACTGTTAGATCGAACTTCAGAAGAAGACACTTTGGAGACAATAAGTAATTATCATGTTAGCAAAACTAATCACCGTGGGATACAGTAAACATACGAACAAATTAGGCGAAGATATTATTGGCCTAATTTAAAATCACTAATTCAAAATTTCATAAATCAGTGTGACATATGTCAAAGAACTAAACACGACAGAATTCCCTTACAGCTAGAAATGAATTTGACACCTACAGCTGCCAGACCATTTCAAATAATTCACGTCGACACAATCTCTTTAGAGAAGAATTCCTTTATAAGCGTAGTTGACGCTTTCTGACGATACGGTCAAGCTTATCGCTTGGGAAGCTCTCAAGCTACAGAGATCACAGACAAGTTATTAGATTACTTCACACATTTCTGCTTACCAACAGCTATTATCTCAGACAATGGAACGGAGTTTAATAACATAGTTATAAAGAGATATTAGACCTGAATAAAATCAAAATTCATTTTATAAGCACACAAAACCCCCAATCAAACGGATTATGTGAAAGATTTCATTCCACTTTAATAGAACACATAAGGCTGTTAAATAATCAAATTGATTTTAAAAAAGACAGTATAATTAAGAAGGTTAAATATTCTATAATAGCTTATAACAATAGCATACATTCAGTCAGGAAATTAACGCCGTGCGAAGTCTTATTTGTACACATACATTCAAACACTTTATTAGATATGGATTTAGAAAAACAGATTGTAAATGACTACGTTTTAAACCACAAAGAAAAAACAAAAATACTCTATGAAAACATAGAGGAATAGTAATCAAAAAATTAAATAAAAACTTTTAGAAAAAAGAAACATAAACAAGGAACCACTTCCAGAAATACCACCGGATGTTTATTTAAAAACAGTTACGAAGCAAAGCAAAACGAAAAATAGATATAGCAAGGAAGAAATAGCTTCAATAAATAAAGAAAGAAAAACTGAAAAAATAAAGCTTAGACATCATAACACAAAAGAAAAAATACATTTGTCGAAAATTAAAAGGCCTAAGAAGATAAAAAATGTAATTAATGACCAAAATTCTTCTTGTTCATATTCAACACAACCAAATTAAAATCCCTACCATACCTTTGTCCACTAATTCTATGCAAGAAACTTTATTAAACTCTTAAACAACATTGTTTTTTATTAAGTATGTGTTACAAACTTTTGTAATTGATTGAATGATATGTAACTAATTATGGTAATAAATATTGTTAATGATTTGAAATATGTTAATCACAAAAAAAATGTAATTGAAGAAAATTGGAAACTATACTCTTAAGAGATAACAAAAAAAATAATAAATCTAATAAACGGACTAGGATCTTTATCAAATCTATAACAGGCAATTTGAATGTAAATGATGGTAAAAATTATGAAAAATATATAAAACCTTTATTGTAATCAATGTAAATTTTGTAGAATTAAAAAAAGAAGTCAAGTATTGTGAATTGTAATGAAGATGACTTTGTTGAATTAGAAAACACGATTAGAGTTAATTATAAATTAGTTTCTGATAACAATTGTATATGTTATAAACATGTTGTACCTATCCTATGATAGAAAAGACTCATTATAAATTGTATCAATCAATTCCAAATACCTTTACTCAGTTGAATTATAATGAACAGCAAATTAGACTGTAAAATGACCATCATCGCCTACAACAATAACGCCTACAAACTACGATTATACTGCGTTGGAAATCGCAGACAACCCATTTAACTGGATCCAAGAGATCAACCTTCGCCTGGCGACCTTCCCCAGTGAAGAGGACTTCAACCCATGCCGAAAATTGCCCTTTACGGAGGCCTGAATAGGCATTCAGCAGCTTTATATACCTCGCCCTCGTCCAAGTGATGAAGAGGACTTCAACCGATGCCGAAACTTCTCCAACCCCTGAAGTTTTCTTTAGGGATGGAGGAGTTTTCTGAACGATTTTGTGAACCTTTTATAATAAAATGCGTTTTAGGAAATTTCCTGCTTACGCAGCTTTTGTATTATATAGGTGGTGAGAACAGAGACCCAGCAGTGTGCAAGTCGCCTCTGTATCATACAG
>JBAIZL010000002.1:168687023-168732023 GCA_036971475.1 Prosapia bicincta
CTCTTAATTGTCCTAAACGTTTTGTCCTAGGGTTGTATTTCACCACAAACCTTGGAAATACTCATCGCGAATAAATGAACTTTACGTCCCTTTAATCACATCAATACCCCTTGGATTTTACAGAAAATATATCTTCTAATAAGTCAACGTTAATTTTTTCTATTCATTTTATTGTTCAAACTGCCCTTGTATATATATATATATATATATATATATATATATATATATATATATATATATATGTATATATATATATATATATATATATATATTAGGTAGCACATATGATTTAATTTTGTAAAAATATTTTATTAGATAATTATTTTCCTGAAGATGCTGGAACTATTTTATCGGCGAAAAGCTTTGAATAAATATATTATTGAAAGTATTATTGTTTTTGAAATATTTTTAATTTATTATATATATATATATATATATATATATTTCCAATTTTGATACGGTATACAAATACTTTTTATTCATCCACTCACGTTCAAGTACATGCATGCCTGATATATAACTTATATAATTTTTCAATCGTTAATAAAATACATTTTTTCAGACAATCAAGTTTACTTATATTTTTTTAAACCTTTAATGGATAAAAATTGATGTTAATACATCAAATATTCAAAAGTTAAATTATAAAATTTGTAGGGCTTCTAATTTTGAAATTTCATGTTCGAAGTCTAGCGCGCCTCGGCACTGCAGCAATTTTCCAACACCCAAAGATATTTTTCTCAAAGATGTACATGAATTCAACCCCCCTCCCATCTGATTGTCGTCGAAACCTCCATTGTACAACCTTAAGCTGTTGTCATGGTTACCACACAAAATCATAAATAGTGCTCTAGGGTAACTATAAGAAAACCTTTCTATGTTAATTTAAGTAGGGATTTATTTTTTTTCATATTACTTGTAAGTGGGCGATACTTAATGTAATTACAGGTTTTTCTAATAATTAGCTAATTAATTATATTTAAATAATTATTTTGCTTTTTATTTTGTCACTTAATATTGTAATTCTGTCATATGTATAAAAATAATTACATTAATTGTAAATATTTAATAAAAAGTAATTAAAATAATAAAGATTACTTTGTTGGCCTAAGTAAGAATTTCCTTGAATTAGTTTCCATATTGCTTGTTTTTGTCTCCGCTAGTATTTAACGTACTATTTACACGGATGTGTCTTGTTTTTCATTTCAAGTACGTTCCAAAATTACTCAAAAATATTGTTTACCATGTTACAAAAGTTATATTAAAATTTAGATTTAATATAAAATAGCTGACGCAACGAACTTTGTATCTAACTCCATAGCCACTGTTCCTTACAATGTCCTTCCAATGTTAAGCAATGGGAACAAATTTTCTGTTTTCTATATTGACATGTAATTTTAAAACCTATATTAACCGCGTATTGTTATTTTAATGTGGGGAAGGTGTATTGTTGGACATTTATTGGTATTTTAATCAACAATAATATTTATTTTACCCCGAACATGAGCGAATTTTATTCCCTAAGGCTTCCACTTTTACATACATGTTGTAATTGTAAAATTACTGTATCGACTCGTACAATTCTGGCGCAGTAAAAAGCAGATAACGTACGATGTAACGGATAAACTACGCATTGTTTTTACTGGTTGAATTTATTCAAAAAATAGCTTATAAATTCGATTTTGTCATCGGTACACTCAGGCCTAAGCCAGAACAAACCACAAACCCTATCTATAACTTTCGTCAGGTTTACATCATTTTACCTTCAACTACTTTATCGCCGTAGATACTCAATTGATGAACTTAAAACTTGACATGGCGAATGCTAGATTTTAAATGAAGTAAAGTATTTTCATTGACTATAAATATATTTATAATTATTTTACTGCTTCTGCACTGAATACGTCTTTTCGAAGAGGTACGACTGTATGTATTGTACGGAAGTAAAACCCATATTTCAGCTGAAATTAAGTGACAACGTACGATTTCATAGAACAGCTGATTTAATGCTATAGGGTTTGTTGTAGACCAGCTGTAATATGTAGGCTATGTCTATTTATGGTAAACTAGCGGACGAGGTGAACGACTACCGCCTAACAGTCAATGAATGCCATGCTAACTTTAGTTAACCTAATTTAGTATTTATGAACATAATAGCTGACTCGACAGAATTTCTCCTGTATTACCTATAAGAATTAAATTCCAACATAAATGAAAAGTAATATTAAAAAAAATAAAAACATTTCAAAAGTGTAATATATATTAAATTGATAAACAATATTTAATTTATTTTAGATCATATCTAATCATGTATTTATGGATAGTGAAAATCCACTATAGCCATCGTCCAATATATATGCACTTAATCATAGTAACTAAATAAATTTCAATCGGTATTTCTAAGACTTAAGGATGAAAATAATAACCTAAGTTCTATCTCTCTCAAAATAAAACAATTTAGCCTAATTTTATATCTATTACATTAAAATAATACGTTAACACACATAAAATAGAATCCATATTTATTATATCAAGTAATTTAGTAAGATTTATTTTGCAAGTAAATTTATTTTTGCTCAGTCAGATGAATGAAGTTTTTAATTTAACAGCACTTTAACTTAATAGTGTACAGTAAATAAATTAATATACCGCATGCGTTAAAACAGCTGCTATGCAAACTAACATAAACACGTATAAGAATAATTGTATTAAATCTTATTTTCACTTAATTCAAGTATCTGCTGAACGCCATAGCATAATTAGCGACATCTATTGATTATAAGTTGGATATAATAATTGGTAAATCGAAATAAATTATAGTTCTTTATAAGCGAATGAATGTTGTCAGAAAAATAGACGGTCACATTTTTGATGATTCTTTTTATTTTACGAAACATATCCGGGCGACCCCAATCGGGCTACAAATATGCCGGAACCTTTCCAGCAATGAATTCAATAGCTTCTCAAACTCTCATGTCGATAAACAGTTTAAAAAGACATAAGAAACATAAAAACATTCATTTTTATTTATATAGATAATGGTTTAATATTATTATTAAATAATGATAGTTATTGAAAATAATCAGTTTTTGGAACAATTCCTATCTTTAAATACACACACACACACACAAACACACACACACACACACACACACACACACACACACACACACACACACACACGCACACACACACACACACACAGACACACACGCACACACATACGCATACACACACACAGACACACACACACACACACACACACACACATATATATATATATATATATATGCTAGATGGGATTCTAGCGAAACGTCGGAACAGCGTTTTTATGCACTGCAGAATGATCGAATGTACTCCAGATAATAACTATTCGTCATATATATACACATATATACAATAAACTACCGATTATCCGTGGAATAGGGTGGCCCGGCAACGCCGGATAACGAATTCCCCTCATAATCTGCGATGAACAAAGAATACCATAAGTTACACAAATAATGATGCCGGTTAATTTAATTCACAAATAATCTCAGAGGACAAAATAAATACGGAAAATAATATAAAATGTCGATGTATTTGACGGATTATAACATGTACATTTATATGTCTAATTATTTACAATACGTACATAAGTATATGTCAAAAGTAAGTATGTATGCACAAATGTAATTTCCCTTACACATAATACTTTCACTTTTTAACAAAAAAATCTGTCACTTTCGCATGTTTTTTGTGAGCATTGATTTAGCTTCAATGTGCGATTTTGTTGCACAGTGTCTACTTGTGTCACGTTTGTCACAAAGCCATAAAGATCGATAATGTATATGACAGACATAGATAATGCATATGTTACGTCCTTGACTATTTATAGCCGAGATTAGCTGACATTTGTTTACAATCTTATGATACATAATAGGTTTTCGGGCGTCCAAGCATTTTATCATTGTCTATTATATACTGTAGTCTGCTCGCCCCTTTTATTTCGCTGACCCGCGTCGGGATGCTTCCCGTTCAATGTAAAAATTAGTACGTACATATTTACATATCTATTCCCTTCATCTTAACTTTTAATAGGCCTTATATGTATTTACGTCGTAATTCACCATTTGGAAATTTAAACACATGAATCTGATTGGAATAAAAATTGGATATTTGTAAAACAATGGCAGACCCCGGATAATCCTCTAACCAGTTAATCCGCCCACGGATAATCGGGAGTTTACTGTATATATATAGTAAGGTATACGTAAGATATACCTTAAGTAAGGTATACGTAAGGTATATAGTAAGGTATAAGTATAGGAAGGTTTACCTTCCTAAGGTAAAACCCTGTCGGAAGGTTATCTTCATTGTCGGCTGTAAATAAAGCCAAGAGGCAGTAAATATGTCAAAAAGGTGTTGCCCTGCCTACTGCAATATATTTATTCATCTGTCAACGGAAATATAATTCAGGAGTCTCCCAATAAACCTTTAACTAGCGATATCTTTTCAACTATAGAGTTTGTGTTACATATATCAAGATTTTAAAGTCATAGATCTCATATAAATAGCGTATCACTTTATCAGTGAACGTTTACAAAACAATGATAACACAAGTTCCGTGTTGATTACAAAGATATTTAAATACAAGACTTAGCGTAACGTAAGTTATTCAGTTTCTGATATTACTTCACTATATATATATATATATATATATATATATATATATATATATATATATCCTGCTCATATTTTCAATCGTTATTAAAATCCTTTTTATTTATCTACATAAGTTCCATAAGAGATTTTCCAAGGGAATAATTATGTTCAGTAAGCAAAGAATTTGATATTATATTTTATTTGTAAGTATATTTAATTACCAAATAATAATTTATCTTGGTATTTGTAAATTACTGTATTATTTCCTTTTTATTTGGTTTTTGAAATGATGTCATTGCAAACAATAGGCCTACTAAGGAATGTGAGACATTGCTTAGCAACGTTCAATAATTGGTTTTCAAAAAAATATAATTTTTTTTAAACATTCAACTGAATTCGTACTAAAATTAGCCAAAAAACTATATTTTGGAGATTTATTAAACAAGTAATTATTCTTGTAAAATGTAGAATGCAAGCATGTTAGAAATGTAACCGAAAGTTCTCTTTGGTAATAATGATTTGTTGTTAATAATGTTTTGGTTTCTTTAACTTTGTAGTCCATTAGGTTCGGTGAATCTTAATTAATCATTTAAACAACAGTTTATGAGTATCCGATCTTTTATTATCAGAGAGACACTGATGAAGAACGCCACATATAGATTGAAAACATTGTCTCAGTAAGTTTAAACAAATTTAAAAAATTAAAGTTCGGATAGTCATAAACTGTTGTTTAAGTGATTAAATAATGATTTTGTGTTAATAATGATTAACATCTTAATTAGTGTTTAACAATGTTTTTGTGCAAAACATAAACCAACGCAAATATTAGAAAAAGGTAAAATAATTCTCATCTAATTTCTCTGCTAATTTTCGCCAAACGATTCTCATGTTTGTGAATGTAAAGCCAAAGATGCACGATAAAGATATTCTAGTGGAACAGTTAGGTTTAGTAAGCAATGAATTTGTCGCTAGGTCAATATATTTTAAAATAAGTTTTATTTTCAAACTTTTATAAAATATAGCGTTGTGTTGAGTGATTGATAAGGGCAACACAATCTTTCACCAATACTCGTGGTTGCACCTATTTATCTAACCTAAAGAACTTCAGTCATTTGATAAACATATTTATAATAATTTTACAAAAGTCATATATATTTATCAATATTTATTTGGAATATCCTTTGAAGTAATAATGAATAATACCAAAAACCTCCAACAACCATGGGTATAATACCTCTGAAGATGACTACTAGTTATCCGAAATGTAAAAATAAAATGATTGTTGGTAGAGGCTTTTGTTTATTATTATTTGGTATTTGTTGTTTCTATCTTCCCGTGAGCTACTAGTTTCCACTAAAAAATTGCAAATGTTTACAAACTTGTCTATAATAGCACTTACTTATATTTGTTGAGGACGGCAGTTTCGGAAGATGTGTCCCATTGTCAACTCAGATAGTAACTGATTTCAAGATTTACGTAGGTTAGGATATTATGGTCGGGGTGGGATATTGTGGTGGTGTAGGTGAATTTTGTGAGTACGATGGGAGTAATGATGTCAAAAAGTGTGTGTGAGTTGTAATGTAATTGTGCATTGAGTATGTGTGTAGAGTGTAGTTTGAAGTGTCTGTATATTTCGTATTGTTCGGTTGTGTAGCGTTGGTTATTTCTGTGTTGTTTATGAAGAATTTGTAGGTTAGATGTTATGTCTATGTAGTTGTGTTTTGTGGACTTGAGATGATTGGTGAAGTTTGATTGGTAGTTATTGTTTCTTAGTGCTTTTATATGTTCTTGGTAACGTGTGTAGAAGGACTTCCATGTCTAGCCTATGTAAAAACTGGGACACGAACTGCAAGTTAGTTTGTAATCTCCAGTGGCGTTGTAAATGTCGATTTTGTGGTTGGGTTGTAATTGTTTATTGAGAGTGTCGTGTGGAGTAGGCTGTTTTGTAGTTGTATTTTCGTAGTGTGTTGGTTAGATTGTGGGTTTTGGATGATCTGTATGTTATTCATAAGTATTTTTTGGTATTGTCATGTTGTGTGTTTGTATTTGGGTTAATAGGTTTATTTTTTAGGCGGTCGTATAATTTGTCCATCATTGTTGTGTTGTCTCCGTTAGTTTGTGCTACATGCTTTATGGTGTTTAACTCCTGGTAGTGCTCTTCTTTGTCTAATGTTGTTTTAAGCAGGCGATATATCATGGTGTTGTAAGCAGCTAGTTTATGTTGGTTTGGGTGGTTTGAGGAGCTGTGAATGGTCGTAATGGTACTAGTGGGTTTTCGGTATATGTAGAATTTATGTGTTTGTTTATCTGTACGTTGTATTGTTAGGTCTAGGAAGTTGAGAGTTTTGTTGTTCTGTTTCGATGGAGGATGTTAGTTTTGGTTGTATGGAATTATTATCGGCGTGTATTACCTTTATATAATAATACGATGTCGATTTATCTGTAACAGTAAATTATGTTACCTGAGTATTTATTGTTGTGTAAAATGTGGTTTTGTTCATTATGGTGTATGAATATTTCTGCTAAGATGCTAGCTACGGGAGAACCCATGGGTGACCCATCTTTTTGGTTGAAGAATGTTATTGTAGGTGAAGATTTTTGAGATGGGATTTATATATATATATATATATATATATATATATATATATATATATATATATAATGTGTAAGTACATTTAAATATCAACTATTAAATCAATTGATAATTTTATTTGTTATTGAAATATTATTTTATGTTTAATTAAATTATTTTGAAGCTATTGTCCTATTTGTTTTTATTTGGACTTTGAAATGATGAATTACAGACTAATTGCAAAAACTAGACGTAAAATTGCGAGACGTTACCTAGCAAAATTCAATAATTCGTTTTCAGTTACAAAAAGTATAAATAAAATTTAACTCAATGCCTACTTAAGCAAAAAAAATATATATATATTTTGGTTACGTTTTATTTCATAATTACAATTGATATAAATATAAATATTAGAATTAATTAATTAGGTTTAAATGGAAAATGGACTAATATTTGAATAAACTGTATTAACATCAAGTGTAATCAACTACAAGTTTAAATAAATATATTTGTACTTGAGGGGACGAATTAAACTCTTGTTAATCCGGATCGACTTAAAGGACCAACCTGAATATATAATTTTTACTTACTAAAAAGTAAAATTTAAATATCCAATTACGAAAACATAGTTTATCATAAGCTTATTACCCACAGAATTTTGAAGTCGGCGCCCAATTTCATAGTTTGTCTCATATCTATCCTGGGTCTAAACAAAGTAAACGTTGTCTTTATCTGAGTCTCAGTGAACGTAACAAATAAACAGAATTTACAGGATTTGAAGAATTTTAGCATATATTATTAACAAATTATGATACAAACATAGGTTATTCAATCATTACTTCCATACATTTATTTTATAGATACAGTATAAGAAATTTATGAAATTTCTGATACAAAAGGATTAAGGAGATATTATCTCTTATATTTATAAGCAACTACAGAAGTCGCATTCTGTGTAAGTCATTAAAAGAAGTTTGAATTGTCTGCAACTTGCATATTTAAACGAAAAATATGGAATCACATATTTTTAATCGAGCAAAATCTGATATTGTATGGTCGTATCAGAGAACAAAAATCAATTATCGTCCCGCATACTCTAATAACATCGAACATATGAAATTTTGGTTTCTTGAAATGACACTATATAATTATTCTTAAGAAATCAAGCAATCACAAAGCTAATTGTTTCGAAAATATTTGGAATAAATTTGATGGATTAGCAATAATAAGGCATCATTTCGGCGCCAACTTCTAAAATTTGTTGGTAATAAGCTTATGTTATTATTTTTTCGTTTTTGTAAACTTATTTTTTTACTTTTTAGTAAGTAGAAGTTATATATTTGAGTGTTTTTTTAAGCCGGTTCTCCTTTTTTTTTAAATTTCCTAAATTTTAAACATATAATCTGATTTCTATCTGAAATAAAATTAGATTTCCTTTTGTGACGTTAAATTTATTGGTAAATTGCCAATATTTACCAATACGCTAGTCATCTGGAGTCCATATATAGTCATAGAACTATAAGGTAATGCTGATACTGCCATTCAGCGAAAAGCTTCAATGTTTGAATAAAACTAAAATGAAAATTCTTGTTTATGAATTGTTCTTCTTTATTTAGTTGTATGGATCCAAAAAAAAATATATATATATAAAACAAAAAATTACAGTGACAATATAAAAGACAAACTTGCTTGGTAATTCGAAAAGCATGAAGTAACAATATCAGGCATATTTCTATTGGTCTCTATTTCACCTATTATACTTCAAAATATTGTGTAAACATTAAGTAATTCTCATTGATGGTAAAAATAAGTAGTTGAAATATAAAAGCGAAACATTACCAAAATGTATCAACACACAGTCAATGTCTCTTTATTAATCGCAGTACTATGTAACCACTGTACCAGGATACACTGTGTAACTACAGTTGAAGGAGATTTCACAATATAATAGCACGCTAAAGTAAGTTTATCAATAAGAGATAGTCACAGGATAGCTAATATTGTTGTTTTACGTAGACAACTTCATTTTTGTTTCAATGAACATATCTATCCTAATGCTTGGATACCTGCTAGACATGTAACGTTTTTTTTGGTATTGCCGCCGAACAGTCGGCAAAAAGTTGCTAATGATTCGATTGAGGGCAGCACAGCACGGCTTTCGCTTAGTAACAGCTGCTCTCTACGTTCTTGAATTTGCCGGTCTTTTTAAATTAAATTAGCAAGTCAAGTGGGAGTCAAAATAAGAGAAGCCAAAGGATGCGTGTCATAAGGGACCAGGTAGGAACAGGTAAAAGCTAGCGGTCAATCTCTGATCGAGTGGATCTATACAAGAGATCCAGCCTCAGTGGTAACAATTTCATAAATTATACAACGACACAAAAAGTAAAGTTATAAATATTTTAAAATTATATATATATATATATATATATATTTATATAAAACCTCTGTTATAAGTATGCGCACCGCCCACGGCACGAGGAAGACTATTTGGTAAAATTTAATTAGTAGGGTGGGATTTTTTAAATTTACCTTTAGGGCATAACTGCCTTACTTAGTTTTCATACGGCGCCGGCGGTGTGACAACATATGATAAGCCTACCATAGCTAGAATAATTCGGCGATTCGTGAAGAATCACCTAATAAAGGAATGTGTTCTGACCCTTTGAACTCACTGCTTCCCTTTTAGGCTACATATAACCTTTAGACAACGCCTATCCCCTTCTGGGAATTCCCGTAATTTCTTGGCGCTTCACTTATAGAAAGTTCTAGCCTTTGTGAGAAAGGTAAGGCATATAACATGGGAGTTAACTTGTTCGTTAAAATAACTTCAGGTGGTAAACATGAGATTAACTAAAAAGCTAGGAACATTTTGTACTTTCTATGAGACTTCATCAAATATGCTACGTTTTATTGCCACAGCACTGTTGTGATAAAAGTATTTGTTATAGATACTGGTCAAGCATAATACGACACAAAAGGTGAGGCATGAACGCTTGGTCTTTGCTACACCATTCTAGGACCAGAAGTTACGTTCCTCTACCAACGGAAGAAACTCAAGGTGTACAAAATTGCCCTTGGTTGGCTTCGTCAATGAAATGATTGTTCCGAAACGCATCAGTAAGTAAGCTGAAAGTTTTCGTTCGGTTACTCAATAATTACTTATGATTTAATCAGTAAAATTAAGATAATTACAACCTGCAACTACAATATTTATTTATTCACTTCTCAGGAAGTAGTACGAATATATAAAACAGTCGGAGTTAATTGCATTGACATGTAAAACTTCAAAGCCGAGATGTACTGTTTGACCCAGTTTTTGTAACACATTTCACGGTGTCTGCATCTCGCCTGAGGAACTTTTATACGGTTTCAAAATTATGTTATAAAATATTTATAAAAACTTATGTGTATTTGAAAGTATAGAAACATTTCCGAATACCATATTGAAATCTCCAACAAATAGTAAAACAAGTAGAAATTGTCTGGAAAAAATGTAACTTATATTTCTTTGTCTATAGTGAAGTTGATACATTCCATAGGTTAAACTACGATAAATAACCGGAATATACGTTACATTCCATAGGCTAAACCAAGATAAATAACCGGAATATATGTTACATTCCATAGGCTAAACCACGATAAATAACCCGAATATAGGTTACCTTCCATTGGCTAAACCACGATAAATAACCGGAATATACGTTACATTCCATAGGCTAAACAACGATAAATAACCGGAATATAGGTTACATTCCATAGGCTAAACCACGATAAGTAACCGGAATATAGGTTACATTCCATAGGCTAAACCACGATAAATAACCGAAATATAGGTTACATTCTATAGGTTATACCACGATAAATAGCCCTAATATAGGTTACCTTCCATAGGCTAAACCACGATAAATAAATGGAATATAGGTTACCTTCCATAGGCTAAACCACGATAAATAACCGGAATATAGGTTACATTCCATAGGCTAAACCACGATAAGTAACCGGAATATAGGTTACATTCCATAGGCTAAACCACGATAAATAACCGAAATATAGGTTACATTCTATAGGTTAAACCACGATAAATAGCCCTAATATAGGTTACCTTCCATAGGCTAAGCCACGATAAATAAATAGAATATAGGTTACCTTCCATAGGCTAAACCACGGTAAATAACTGGAATATAGGTTACATTCCATAGGCTAAACCACGATAAGTAACCGGAATATAGGTTACATTCCATAGGCTAAACCACGATAAATAACCGAAATATAGGTTACATTCTATAGGTTAAACCACGATAAATAGCCCTAATATAGGTTACCTTCCATAGGCTAAACCACGATAAATAAATGGAATATAGGTTACCTTCCATAGGCTAAACCACTATAAATAAGCGGAATATAGGTAACATTCCATAGTCTAAACCACGATAAATAACCGGAATATACGTTACATTCCATAGGCTAAACCACGATAAATAAATGGAATATAGGTTACCTTCCATAGGCTAAACCACGGTAAATAACCGGAATATAGGTTACATTCCATAGGCTAAACCACTATAAATAAGCGGAATATAGGTTACATTCCATAGGCTAAACCAAGATAAATAACCGGAATATACGTTACATTCCATAGGCTAAACCACGATAAATAACTGGAGTATAGGTTACATTTTATAAGCTAAACCACGATAAATAACCGGAACATAGGATACATTTGAAATAATTGAATTCATTTTTCAGTTTTAATTTTGACAATACATTCATTTCTGAATCACCATTTGAAATTGTCATTTTTGTATTAAAAATTTTAAGACAATTTGTTATCTTTTTATTATCTTTTCGAGGCTTACGATAAAGCAGGTATTTCAAATTTAATATCTACAAATACTTATTGAAATTTAGTCATCTGTTATGGCGAATGATTTCATATACATTGGGTAACCACTATACTTGTAACTACGTGTAACATAAAATTCATGAACACAGTTCTTCTTTAGATTTAAAAAAATATATGAATCGTATTGAGAGACGTAACTAGCCTAAATGCGCTCTAATAATTAAATAGAATAAAAGCATTTTGATATATTGCTACAGTGTAAATTATCTATTTTCATAAAAATACCACAATATAACATTCACTTTTCCACGAGTTTTCTTGACATCCCTTTGTTCTGATAACGCAGCAACAAGCAACAGAGAAGGTAGTTTAATTAAATTGTAATTTTAAATATATACAATATTGAATAATCGTTGCAAACCGAGGCACTATATGCAGCATAAATATAATGGAACACTCTTAAAAGAAACTTTAAGGGGAGTATTGAACTACTTTATTGAAGCAGAACTATGTCTAATACATTCTTTACTATTACTATTTATTAGGAATATACTGTGGTTGTATTTAATAATAAACAAAATAAAAACCTCTTAAACACAAACCTTTTTAATTTTTTCTTTATGTACATTTCATTTACCAAGTAACCATCCTCAGAGGGATAACATAGAAAGGCTGGCTTTGTATGTTATCCCTCTGAGGATGTTTACTTGGTAACTGAAATGTACAAAAGGGCAAAATAAAGAAAGTTTGTGGTTAAGAGGTTTTTATTTATCTATTACATCCTTTACTGGGTGTATTCAAGTATGGTTCACGTCAACGGATTAACAAATGTTTACAGTGATCGAAGCACGCCCACCTGTGCAGTGACAGTGATCTGGATGAAGCTTAGCTCCCGCCAATATTGTATGGATTGTTTCCTCTTAAAATGTGACCCATTACCACTAAAAATTGGAAGAAAGATCATGTTGGCTCAAGTTAGCGCACGATTCAAAGTGGTCGGTTTGATGAGTGGTTTTGCTCTCCACAAGGATTAAATCCTTTACAACCACGTCTAAGGAGATTTTATATTCATAAAAATATTTAATTTTCCTTAGTGAGGAATTACCTGAACATTTGTTTCAATATAACGGATAATATTACAGAACGTTTACATTTAACAACAAAATCTGAACTACAAATATCAAATTAAAGCTAATATTCAACGTAAATCGCCGGTAATATAAATTTATTTTTAATTAATTTTTATACTTTTATTTGAGAAATTTATTTATTAAAGACTAATATTTATTGCAGTTATCTATACATATATAAAAATGAATGTTTATGTGTATCTATGTATGTATGAGCCTAATGCGTTACTAAACCACTGATCCCATCGCTATGATATTGTTGAGTACATTCCTGGGAAGATTTCTGGCGAAATATAAAAATTTTAAAACACGTAATTTTAGGCGTGAAAATAGCATTAAATATGACTTTCTATCTTATCTTAAGACATTTCATTGAATTCATTCCAAATATTGGTTGCTATGCAACACTCAACAATCTAAAATTATTTCCTAACATATTTCAAACATTATACATAAAATATTATATATCCGAGTGCACTTCAATAAATAACATTAAATCAAGAACTTTTACTTTCACACTTTTCTCCATCGACCACCATAAGTTCAGCAATTATTACGTTAATAGAATACTAAATTACGTTCAGCTAATGTTAACACGTCATCGATTGAGTTTTAGGCGGCACGAAGTTCCAGGATCAGCTAGTTAATAATAAAATAAATTAGGTAACAAAAAACATTTATTGGATGTGTTACGGAATACAATTTTTTTAAACAACTAATTTGGAAACATCTCTTTAAAAGTATCAGACGCGCCTAAGAATGTTTTCATTTCAAACATTTAATTAAAAACTGAAACCAATGAATATCGTTACACCGATTTGTTTGAATTTTTATTTATCAAAATTTAAATACAATATCATATTTATTAAATTATTAAAGCTAATAATAACCCTTTTCCTTAACAAAACGTTCAATAAATAATGTAACATAACCTACGTGTCAAAACAGTTCTTCTACAACATAACGTAACACATAAAATCAGCTGTTGCATGAAACCATATGTTATCATTTAATTCACCTTGAGGTGACTAACCGTAGCCTGATTGAATTTATACTGTCGCGGAATTAATGATTTCGCATAAAAAGTTAATAGTTCCGTAACAGTTTTATGTTATTTTGAATGTCATTAAAACATGTATTTTGTAAATAATTTATGCATCCCATATACGTATTTCAAATTTTTAAATTTTAAACATTAATTATTGTAATTAAAATAAGGAAGTGTTTTGTATTGTTAATGTATATTATAATGCACTATCTACAATTAATATTTAATTTCAGGTTTAAGAAAATCAATAAGAGCGCAATATGGTACCCAGCGCCGGTCTAAGACTTTAGCACTTGGTCGGGCAAAATTCTTAATTTTAAAATCTATAAAAACACAAAAACCTATAAAATCACAATTTTTCACATAACTTATAAACAGAAGTATTTTTATTGTTTTATGTAGGTATATTCTAATGTACCAAATATGTATTACACTCAAATTAAATCTAATAATTATTTCTTATGGGTAACTGTATTGTCGAAGTAAATTTAACATTTTTTAATGCGTGCCATAAATCTTTCCTCTTTATTTTTATAATACAACAGCCTACTACTCAAAGTTCTTAAGCACGCCACTCAGATTTAAGTTGAATAGAAAATTTAATAAAAATAATATACAAGGAACATAATAATGTAAATAAAACTACGCTATATTGCACACACATTTTCGTTTATTTTTAAAATTCCTACAAATATATTTTGAAAATATTTTCAAAATTTCCTATAATTATAAAAACTTTTCAGCGCCCTTAAACAGCCTGTGCCTCAGGCGTACGAGCTTGCCCCCCCCCCAAACGCCGGTCTGATCGTACCCCTGTATTCTCCATTCAATCTTGATATTTGCACATATAGGCTCAAAGGTGGGAGCGCTTTATTCACTTGGTAGAAACTGTCTGAATATATAACCCACTTAATACACATTCAGCTCAAATAATGCTTTAAATTTAACAAAACATAGATAACTCTACAGAAATGTTATTCTCTAGATTCTGCGATCCCGTTGGAACTGAGCATTGGAGTGGTTTCAAGGCTGACTCAATTTGTCTCCTAAGAAGTACAATTGTCTTGAACCACAGATAAAACACCGAACAGCTTACTCACAGATATTACAAATATAACTAAAAAACTACAATCTTGTGGAATTACACGCGTATGTCTTGCTTGCAAATACGTATATGAATTTTCCATGACGATATTTTTTCATATTTACTACAACCTGTCATTAAGTCACACCTGATCTCTAAACATTACAATTAAAAGATTTGAAACTTTAAACTGATCACGAGACACGTACTAAATGTGATTGATACGTAGACCAATAAATCTATTTAGGAAATAATTGCAAAAGCTAAATAGTTATAAATTATTACCTTTATTTCTATTAGTCTTCTGCTAATCGTTACACGTCTCAAATGTAACAAATATTACATAAAACCAAAGAATTAGATCTGGAGCAAAATAAAAATATAAATGATTTTGTAACCATAGAAACAATTTTTTCAATTGTTGGTATATTAAATGAATTTATCTTTAGAAAAAATTATTTTTTCTCGCTAAAGATTTTCTGTCTATAAATATAAATATGAATGTATGGCCCTTACGCCTGCCTAAACCATTCATCCGAACGCCTTGAAACGTTTAGAAGTTATTGCATACACTTCTGGGAAGGCTCTGTCATATTTGTAGCCCGATTGGGGCCGCCTAAGTCTATATTGTTTCCAAAAAAAACCTTTCATATGCGATACCTACATATCTGACTGGCCATTCAGTCACATATATTGAAAGTAAGAATTATTAATATAAATACAACCAATAGCCAATATATAGCGGTAATCCCGCTATAACGTACATTTAATACTTAAATTAAGTGAAAGTGAGATTGCGTAGTTAGTTTGCATAACAGCTGTTTCAACGCATGAGTTGTATTATTTTATTCACTGTACGGTATTAAGTAGAAATTCTGTTGAATTGGAAACTTGTTTATTGTATAAGTTAGTAAATGAATCAATTTATAAAATATATCTTACATAAAGTTTATAAATATGGATTCTAGTTTTAGTGTGTTAACGTATTATTTTAACTAAATGGATATAGATTTAGGCAAAATTGTTTTGTTTTGAGAAATATATGAATTAGGGTACTTTTACGCCTAAGTCCTAGATACTGATTGACGTTTATGTAGTAACTATTGCACCGAATGATTTAATATATATTGGGCGGTGGCTATAGAGGTTTTTCAGTAACCATAAATACACGGTTAGATATGATCTAAAATAAATTTGATATTGTACAAATCCATAAGCGTTGTACTCAAGAAACAAATTGTACTGTATTTGACTTTGTATTACTATTCGGATTGGTTATTTACAGGTAAGACATGACGTCTGTTGGGTCAGCTGTTATGTTCTAATGTACTTCGTTTTTAATGTTATATGACATAAATCTATGTTTTTTACGCCAACTCTTTTAGAGTTTTTAAATTTGTCATTTTTTTATTCTGTCAATCTTTATTCTATATTTATTATCTTTGACATTATAATTTTTTCTCATTGTTTTTTTCTCTGCGTCTATACAAACAACATTGTATGATGCATTCTAGTACTTCATATTTATAAATAATTGTAAATCTTGAATATGAATTTGATATTATCCAAATTAATAATTTTTTGTTTTCAAAATACTGATTAAAATGTGATACTAATCAAAAGTTACTATAAAACTTGTATTTTTTTCTTTCTGTCCTAAATACTGGAACAACGTTTATATATCCTGAACAATATCTTTTAATTTCAATTTTTAAAAAACCGGATACAATATATTTGCAAATACTTTTTAAATTCAGAATATATAATGGCTTTTAATATTGGTTTAACTAAGTACAAGTTACCTAATTTAAAACAGTTGTTTTGCTTACACGATAGACTAGATAGGATTGTTTGAACGATGTACCTTAGGCACCCAAGGATCCATTGCCTTATATTGAATGTGTTTATTTGTTTTATTAAAGAGAACAATGTAAAAGCCATATATCTAATAATTCTTTCTTAATATTAATATGTAACATCATTCAATTCATTAACTATATCATATACATAGCAACGTAAAAATGTTTCCTTTTAAGGATAGAATATAGGAAATCTATGCACCGATCTATCGATATATCGCAGATGGATTGCCGATATATCGCGAACATCGATATTTCGAGGTGATATATTTACACTAGAGATATAAAGAAACGAAAGATTATATTTGGCTGTATCTTTATGTAAAACTACTTCAAAATCACGGGAAGGGTTTAATTTCGGAGTTTTTGCTAAAGTAAAATTTTGTATCGATAGGTTTAACCTCAATTTCTAAATGAAATTGGCATCATAATTACTTTAATAAAGCGTTACGCGCCTGTTGGTAACAAATGTTATTCCTATACAATGTGTTGGAAATAAAATAAATTACACATAATATATATTACACATTAAGAAAAAAGGACCACATCTCAACACAGTAGAACAATATGAAATTTACAAACACACAATAACACAAAGTACAAACATATTAAACGAACAAACACAATACAAATCACACATACTCTTTGATACTATAAAAAACCTGTCTTTAAAACCATCACCACTTAACTTAACAACTCCAAGCAGAAGACACTGATGAAGATCGCCACGGAGCAATCGAAAACGTTCTGTCTTAGTAACATTTTACAATTGTACAAGTTCGGATAGTCATAAACTAATGAAAAAGTGAATAAAATAAATTAAATTTAGCAATGACATGTACCATGTAACATACTTTCATACTACGTAGGTAGGATAGAAATCACTCGGGAGGCGTCGAGTTTATTCGAGATGAGTCAGCGTGAAACAGTTGATGGGGTCGACGGTAGCTAATCAGACCTTGGGGAAGTCTAAGGGACAATCCGTTCAAGATTTGGAAGGATGTATTACCGCCAAACTCGTGTCTACATCAATTGCCTGGAAAATATCTGTCAGTTGTTGAAGAGGCTTTTCTCGAAAAATGTTAGGTCTTATCGGCAAAAAGGAGCAAGGTAAAACGGCATATCATGCAAATTGCTGATATTCTTGGGCCCTCTGGGAGGTGAGTTTTGGGGAAAAGAATACAAAAATGGTATATATTTGTAAACGTAAATTTAAATTACGTAAATATGTATTTTTACAGATTTAAACAAAATTTATTTTTTTCATTTGTTTACTGATTTTAATTTTCTTACTAACATCACAAACTTTGTACCTGTATATCGATTGATTTTGAAACGAACATATTGAGATGTCGGTTTTTATTGGTAGTTTAATTGATAATATCGATTATCGATATTTTCTTTTCGATGACCCAACACTTTTTTTTCAAACAGACAATTTGTGTACTATTGCTGGCACGATTCTCTCTGGATAAGTAAACTGGGAAACCATTCCGTCATAGTTTTGTGCACATTTCTGTTTATAGTTTATTAAGAAAAGTTTTTGAACTATCCATAAGTACATGTTAGAGTGACTATAATGTTGATGAAATTTATTATAAATTTTGCTTTTGTTTATCACCTTACAGAAAGCTCTTAAAATAACTCATAAATCTCCATTCATTTTCAGAAATGTTGGATCCAAGTTTTCAAGAGATATAAAAGTTACGCGGCGACAAAAAACTTCAACAATAGCATGCCGCGGGATGTACGCCTTAGGTCACCAAGAAGACGTGTCCTCTCTTGACTACTATCTATATCAGACTCTACTTGACGACTCACTTTTATTTAATGCAAAACTATACCGGAAAAATCAAGCTTTGCCGGCATAGCTGTATTGCTATCGGTAAGCTGTTGGTCTATCATGTCAACAATTAGAACCGTTTGCTCTCAGAACTATTTGGCGGTAATATACTAGTTTGGCGGTAATATAAAATGGACGTTAACGACTTTAGCGGTAATATGAAAAAAACGTTACAACATATGGTTCAATTATTTGTAGTACATATATTTAATTTTTGTAAAATTATTGTGTTATATCATTGTTTTCCCTGAAGATGCTAACACATATTTTGTTTGCGAAAAGCTTTGAAAATATATAAATTTAAAACTTTCTGTTATTTGAAATATTTTTATTCAAATACTATGTTTCCAGAAAACGTTATCACCAAATTTATTATATATATACATATATACATATATATATATATATATATATATATATATATATATATATATATATATATATATATATATATTAAATATGGTGACATGTTTTCTTGTAATATAATTAATAAATTAAAAATATTTCAAAAACAAGTCTACTTTTAATGAATATAATGTTTTTGAAATATTTTTAATTTATTAATATATATATATATATATATATATATATATATATATATATATATATATATATATATATATATATAGTTATATCAAATTTTCAATCGTTATTAAAATACTTTTTATTCATTAACTCAATTTCAAATACATTTGTTTAAACTTGTAGCGGATGGCACTTGATGCTAATACAGTTTCTCCAATAATAATTATTTAATGTAATGAAATTAATTAATAATAATTAAACTCGCTTTCTATTTAGCCACTTAATTTTGTGATTCTCTCATATGTACCGGTATATACATGTTTATATTAATTATAATTATTTTATTAAAATTGGACTAAAATAATTTTACCTAAGTAGGAATTGACTTTCATATTTGGTATTTTAAATTGCACTGAGCATTTTATAATGCTATTATTTTTCTAGAATAGTAAAGGATGTATGTAACTCTAACGATCTGTGGGAAAGGCAATGCGATGAGGTGAAGGCACCCTTTTACTGGCCCGTAAAGAGGTGGCACAAATGCTGCAACGCTGTATAGAACGATGTAAAGGGGAAGAGTCAGGCATCATGCGGTAACTCGTACTGGTGATTAGAGCATGAACTACTAAGTTTTTCATTCCGGCTCCAGCACACAAGTCTCTCCACTCGAGGAGTCAGTTGCGGTTAGCCTTAAAATGACCAAAATTCAACTAACCAAAACGTACGCACCATTCAACTAACCAAAACGTATGCACCATTCAACTAACCAAAACGTACGCACCATCAACTAACCAAAATACGTGACGTTCAACTATAAGATAATGCACGGACTTCAACTAACCAAACTGCACGGACTTCAAATAACTAATGTACACGAACTTCAACTGAAAGAAAATATTGCAGTTTTACTTTTTGACATTCCGACTATTTACAATTATAATAAGATACTTTGCGATCAATGATCTAATCAAATAAATACTGATTTATTTAGATAAATACTGAATATTACGAATAATATTGCTGCATTACATTTACTTTAATAACGATAAAGTTAAACCATAAAATTTTGAGAAATAATTTAAAAGGGTTAAAAAAAACTACTAGGTTTTAATATTTATAGAAATATTATTTCCTATTTATTAACTTTAAGTTGTTTGATGAAAGCCTGCGGAACGGCAAACCTATAACCGCAACATTTCTTTCTGTTGAATTAAGTGCACTTTGGTTAGTTGAAGTCCTTGCACTTTGGTTAGCTAAAGTCCGTGCACTTACGATTATTTGAATGTCGCGTATTTTCGTTAGTTGAAGGTGGCGTAATTGTGTGCATACATTTTAGTTAGTTGAATTTTGGTCAGTTGAAGTGGGGCAATAGTGGACGCATATTTACTGACCACATCACCCCGAGCAAGACAGTCCTCAGCCACGTTGCTGCTGTGAAAGAAGTCCTGGTCTAAGAAGTTATTTCTGAAATATTTAAGACTTTCAGCAACCCTGCTACACGAGCAAGGAATGCTAGATCTACAGGAACAGAAAGAAGATTGGTGCTAGTATTTGTCTGTTATATCTTCTATCACCGAGAGGCGAAAAGACATGTTGGCTCCAGTTCAGGACTGAACAATTGTCTACACCTTGAATTAGATAATTTCTTGTTCACAGTTTTACCAACTGTGAGCCGAGAAATGCTATCACTGGACCAATTAAATTAGTTCCGTTTAACGGTGTTTATAATGATTTCGCACGAAAATTAAGTGATGCTTTAGTAACAGTAATGTAAACAAAAAAAGTTTAAAGCCAGCTTCTACTTAAGATCAACAAAGAAAAAATTTTCTTACTTAAATGAAAACAATTACTATAAATAAAGTAACATAACCTATGCGATAAAACAGCTGTTCTACCACATAACCTATACCACAAAATCAGCTGTTTTATGAAATCATATGTATGCATTTATTTTAACCCAAACGGAAAGAAATAACTATATTGCATACCGTTCTATAACTGTTCATAACTGCTATAACTGTTCATAACTGCTATAACTGTTCATAACTGCTTTAGTTGTTCATAACTGTTATAACTGTTCATAACTGCTATAACTGTTCATAACTGCTATAGCGGCTCATAACTGCTATAACTGTTCATAACTGCTATAACTGTTCATAACTGATATAACTGTTCATAACTGCTATAGCTGTTCATAACTGTTATAGCTGTACATAACTGCTATAACTGTTCCTAACTGCTATAACTGTTCATAACTGCTATAACTGTTCATAACTGCTATAGCTGTTCATAACTGCTATAGCTGTTCATAACTGCTATAGCTGTTCATAACTGCTATAACTGTTCATAACTGCTATAAATGTTCATAACTGCTATAACTGTTCATTTTGTAAAAGATTTCTCCCATAAGGGGGTAAAACCAATAAGCTAAGTTTAGTTAATGAACTATTGCTTGAAACAAACCGTACCTGCATCTAGTATCATCCACTACAAGTTTTAAAAAATGTATTTCAACTTGACTGGATGAATAAAATGTATTCTACTAATGACTAAAAATTTGATATTTATTAATTATATTAGATGTGAATTTCCATACAATTGATAATTTCGTTAAATTTTAGAAAAATATAGTAGTTTAGTAAAAATTATAAAACTAAATTCCTGCCTGAAAAAAATTAATAATGTATGAAAACGAATATATTTTATGAAACATGTAATTTAATAACAACTCCAATATTTATATTGCAGAAGTATTTTAATATCTCTTCATTTAAAATTAATCAAATTAAAATAAATACCAATTATTAAATAGGAATTTCACTACTCAAAATTTGTAAAGAAAAAAATCTAAAATATCTTCAGAATCTCCTCCTTCATATTTTTCCTGAAATGAAATTGTACAAATAGATTCAGATGTCATTTGAACTCTTTGATCTCCAAGAACAGAAGCTGCCCTGCTTAGAATCCCGCTGTGACGTCAAATAGATTTGCTTTGTAGTATGAATGGTGCGTGCCAATTTCTCCGAAATGTTAAAACACAACCCCTACCCCAGAGGGATTTCTGATTGCCTTGATACAGTTTGGAACTAAGTTTAGTAGTTTTATAAACACAAGAAATTAGCCGTATTATTATTACTCAGGTAATTCATAAAAAAGGCCTCCCTATGTTGCTATGGAAAAATGCAACGTGCTAGGAAAAATGTGGTAACACTGTCTTACTTATCAACTCCCCCTCTCTATCCCCACCACTCCCGCTCGCTACATTGCTCTGTGCCGGGCTAGCAGCCTTCGAAGTTAGAGCTCCACATTGCTGTTACCACCAGTTGCAAAATTCGTGCTGTGATACGTTTTTTTACATGCAAAAAGGATTTCACCTATTGACATGTATCGTCAGTTAATCGAACGTTGGGAAAAAGTGTATATCTGTTCAAAATGTTAGCAAATGGTGTTGGGAATTCAGTGAAGGCCGCACAAAAATTCACGATGAAGACCGGATCGGAAGGCCTTCAGTTTCAGGTTGATAAAGTTGCAAGAATATTGCTTGAAGATCGTAGGACTGATATTAAAGAACTTGCTGTGCGTATTCCTGACACTTCCAAAACCACAATTCATAAAATTTTACCCAAAAGGGAGAGAACCGTGAATGTTTACAAACACCACAAACAGCAACGTGTCGAGTTTGACCAGCAGTTTTTGCAACAATGTGAAGACAACAAAGATGAATTCTTGAATTCCATTGTTACAGGCGATGAAATATGGGCGTTTCACTTTACCGCCGAAACCAAGCAGCAATCACGTGAGTGTCGTCACACAACTTCGCAGAAGCCGAAGAAGTTTAAACAAACACAGACTGCTGGGAAAGTCAATGCAACTATCTTTTGGGACAGGAAGGGCATGCTCCTAATAGACCTTTTGCCTCATGGAACAAAAGTCAACTCTGACAGATACTGCGACACATTAAGATAACTGAGACTTGCGATCCATAACCGCTGGAGAGGAAGATTGTCCAGTGGTGTGAGGCTATTTCATTGCAACGCGCGACCCCATGTGTTACATCAAATTCAAGAAATTATAGATTTTGGTTAGACTGTTTGACCCCCTTTCAGTCTGGACCTAGCAAAAAGTGATTATCAATTATTCTCAAAATTAAAGGAACACTTGGGTGGCTATGCTTCAGTTCCGAGTTTGAAGTCAAGGAAGAGGTTACACAATTCCTCAAAGGTTTGGCGGCAGAATTCTATAACATTGGGATGGAAAAGTTGAAGAATAGTTTTCAAAATTGTTCGGACAGAAACAGTGATTATGTGGAAAAATAGCGATAGATAAAATAATAAGGGAGGATATAGAAAGGAGGCAATTAGTATGGTTTAGGCACGTAAAGAGGATGACAAAATACAGGTGACCTTGAAAAGTACTAGAGTGGATTCCTCCTAAGAAACGAAAGAGGCTACGCCCACAAAGAAGTTGGTGTGATGACATCGACGAAGCAATGACTGCAAGAAACCTAGAAGTGACATTGAAGAATTGACCTTGAAAAATTGGAAATTGGGGTCGAAGAGGCGGCGACCGCTGTAATAGACCCGTTATACAAAAAATTAATTTACAAAATATTAAACAGTAAAATCCTCATTTGATATTTATCAATTATTTTAATTTAATTACAGAATGACTCAATTGGCAAGAAAACGTTTCTTCTACACAAACATCTTATTTATTCCAAATGATATAGGGAAGAGATATATCAGTTTCATTGCTTGCGTTCTAGAGAGTAGAATCGATTCTTCTCTGGCGTGACGTCACAACCAGGCGAGGAAGAATATTATTGTTCCTACATTGTATTTGTAAACGGAAGTCACGTATGGGTGCGATCGTAAAGTTGGGTACTTAGAACGTCGCCTCCATGCAGTGATTTATTACGTTGTTTGCCTCAGGTAGAAAACAATTCTGTGACATTAATCATATAATGACGTCAGTTTGCTTTATTCTCAGAGCAGTTATGTTATTTCTGTAATATTGACATTTAAGAACAGATCAATGTAAGATTCGTGTAAGGAGATGTTGCGTGTAAGGAGATATTGTTTATTTATTCTCCTTTTAATGAGGTTTATATAGTAAGTAAACAAATGTTTACATAAAAGCTGTTGTTAAATACAAATTTCAAATCTAATTCTGTTTTTGTATTTTCTTTCAACATAATTTTATAATTAATGTAATCTTTCCATATAGTAAATGCGAATCTCTAGACGTATAAATATAAACTACTTTTTCTTGGACTTGACGTGAAACACTGTAGGTAAACATAAAATCATGTTTTCGAAGAATAGCACTTTAGGAGAGTGTCATTTTAGCAGAGTGCCTTTTTAGGATAGTACCCGCTCTAGAAGTGGACCACTTTTATGAGGGAGTCATTTTAGGAGAGTGCCTCTGTAAGAAGAGTGCCACTTTATGAATGTGCCACTTTAGGAGGGTGGATTTTTAGCAGGTATATTTTTAGGGGGTGCCACTCTAGGAGAGTGCCACATTAGAAGGTAGCCACTTTCCTCTATAAGAGAGTGCCATTTTAGGAAAGTGCCACTTTAGGAGGGTGCAATGTTAGGAAAGTACCATTTTAGAAGGGTTCTACTTCAAGAGTGTGGCAATTTAGGAGAGAGCAAATTCAGGAGAGTGCTTTTTCAAGAGAGTACCACTTTAGGAAAGGACTTCTTTACGAGGGAGCCATTTAAAGAAGAGTGCTACTTTACGAGAATTCCACTTTAGGAGGGTGCAATATTAGGAAAGTGCTATTCTTACAGGATTACGACAACCTAATCCTCATGTTTGTGTCCCATTTCTGAGATGCAATACTCAAAGGAATTTGAATGATTTTTATTAAATGATCAATTGAAAGATATATAATTGACTTTGTCATACAAATATACTAACTTTAAATATTTCTCTGTTTTATATGTTTTGTAGGTTAAGGTTCTACAAATTTTACATATGAAGCAGGTACTCTGTACGGGAATCTCATTGGCTTATTAGAAACATAGTTTGTAATAACGAAAGAATAAAGATAGCATACGTGTACTGCTACTAATACAAATAAGACGTCTGGTGAGAATAGTTGCAACAAAACTACATTTATTCCTGTAGACCGGGGATGCCCTGGTAACGGCCCGCGACCTAGTTTTATGCGGCCCCAGTCGAATTGTAAAATTCATTAATTGATTGATTTATTAAGTGTAAAACATAAAAATATAGGTTTACGACAGACATAAGTCGACCATGAATGAATTTGAAATTACAGCGTCCAAACCAAACCATACCTCAGTTAGTTGGCGACTTGGGCGGATTCATAAGCTGACTAAGATTTTCCAATCCAGCTTTAAAAAATCCAATATCGTACATTTTTCATCATGTAAAAAAATCATGGAAGAAATCCCAACCAGTTATTTCAGCTTTTCCTACCTATTTTATATATGCTTCTGAAGTGGTTTAATGAACGGTTTTGGGATATTAATGAAATGCTGCCGAATCTTTTCCTATTTAATGACCCCATCTCTTGTAATATTTCACAGCAAGAAGACAAAATGCAGATAGCGCTCTCTGCCTTGCAAATTGAACCATCTTTTCAGAAAAGGTTGGAGCCTGGTGGTACATTTTGGAACCAAGTGTCTGAGGAGAAATATCCCAAACTACGTTACTTCGGTAGGAAAATACTTTCAATGTTTGGAAGCACATACCTTTGCGAGTGCACCTTTTCAACAATTAACTTTATAAAATCAACTCACCACAATCGACTCACAAACATGCTGAAGATCTGCTAAAGGTTGCAACCACTTCAAATCAGATAGATTTTTTTGAACTGTTGACCGATTTTTCCCGCCCAAAGAGTTTTCGTTAAGAGAAATAGGTACATACGTGAACGATTTTAAATATAAATCAACTAGAGTTTTATCCCAGTAATATGTTCTGATAGTTGTAGGCAGCATGGCTGGATAACAACAAAAATATTTATTAATATATTCTATTATTTGACCCATTTTACATTGAACATGAATATATTCACATTTATATATGAACATTTAAATGTATATGTAAATATAGTAGCGTTTATCGATTCATACTAATACGACGTACACGTACACTATACGATAAACGCATTGCCTACATTTGGCTTCTTGATGTATATGCAGCCCTTGTCTACACTGGAATTATTGAAGAGCCCTTTATATTATTAAATTGCTCACCCCTGCTTGTAGACTACAAATGTGACTGAACCACGGAATAAATCAATTTTATCATATCAATTCAAGGACAATGTTTCCATTTAGCATAAACTGGGTAGTATGGAATAGAATCAAATTTGTTTAGAGAGCGGTTTTTTCACTATAGCATCCCATAACTTGTATGTCTTTGTATTATGCCCTATAATGGTACGTAAACATGCTTCTATGAATGTTTCCATTTTCATTTGTGGTCTTCAAATGCATTAAAAAATAATGAAGGTTAAAAATAACTTCCATGGTTTTTGTTGATGTGCATTAAATTATTTATGTGTGGGGTTAGTTAGATTGTTGTTAACTAGTTGTAAGAAAGTTTGTATATTTTTTGCGTGTTACTATAGGTACTTATTATAGATAATTTTAATCACTTTTGTTTACTACTACCGACACAAAAGTGAGGAAGCAAGCAATAAACTTGCAGCAAAGTAACAAACGTAGATACATGTGAAAAAACGCAGAAAAGACAAATGTAATGTAATCGGGAGGCAAATTTCCAAGTGGGTAACATATATATATATATATATATACAAACAGCAATACAGAATGGTTAAAAGGAACTGTAGATAAACTTATTCATAACAGTTTTAAAACAGCAACCTAATAATTAATTTTTACAAATAATCATAATAAACAATATGGACATCATTTATGTTAACTGGTAATTAAATTAAAAGAATATCACAGAATTGTTTAAGGGTACACACGTTAAATTTATATATTAAATTAATGAATTTAACTAATAGTAATAGGAAAAGTATTATATCCATGAAAGAAACGGTGACAATAAGAATGTGATTACTGTAATGTAGTTTGTATTGGGAAAACTGGGAAAATAGTTAAAGATACATACAACGAGAACTTTAATGCTTATGAAAAACCAGACATATATAAATTGAAATTTAGTAATCATTGTAAAAATAATTACATATATTTCCTAACATAGATATTATGATACATACAAAAAATTAACAAGGGCTTAAGATTGAATATTTATAAGCCTTTAGAAATATATAAATATAATATAAGTAACAAATTGATAAGTGAACAGATACAAAGAAAGCCAAACTTTGACTTTATATTTATTGTATGTAATGTTAATGCTGATTAATTTTGACAATATTGTGATCGATTGGCAACACTGTTTGTTGGATCTAACTAACACTTGTATGTATGACATTCTTTGTTACTTTTGATAATGTTGGTACTGTTTTCCAACGAAAATCTTTGTATTGTATCATTCATTAAATTATTCTTGTATTTGTATTTGTCTTCTTTTTTCATTTACGGTATGTATAATATTTAAAAATATTTCAAATTCAAACATAGCTTAAATTTATATATTATTTACAGATTTTCCATAATAAAATAAGTATAAGTAAAAAATTGTTACATCATTGTTTTTCCTGAATACCCTTGTACCTATTTTATTGGCGAAAAGCTTTGAATAATATATAAAGTCACACTATTCTTGTATTTTAAATATTTTCATTAAAAACCTGTGTTACAAGAAAATGTATAACTATATTTAATATATATATATATATATATATATATATATATATATATATATATACATATATATATAGCCAACTACTATATACAAATGCTCATTTAGGCTCTGTAAATGTCACAAAACTTTCAATTTTCTGGTTGTTTAATGTGACTATTCCTTTCTCATACTGCTAAAGAAAGAAAATAACAGTTTATTATGAATGACTTATTAAAATAACAGTTGTTAATAACGATTAAAACCTTTAATTTTTAGAGATAAATTGGTCCTCTGATAGATTGCTTTCGTTTTTTGTAGCATGTGTACAAGTTCTAATGAGAACGTCTTGAAGATAAGATATTAATTTGAAAGAAAATGTTATTTATATTGTTAACATTATTTACAAACTGAACCGTCTTAATGAAAGTATGTTTCTTTTTATTATAAAACTCAACACCAGATTTATAACCCCAATTATAACCGACGTAACCAGATAGAAAACTTAATTAAACTACGTGGACACGCATTGACTCAGCGTTGTCATAGCAACATGCCCCAGGCATATGGAAGGTAGTCATGCGTGGAAGGGGTGCACTAGCACGTTGATTACATACGTTGAATGGCTCATTCAATATATTAATATATCAATATATATATAAATATATATATATATATATATATATATATATATATATATAAACATACTTAGTGTCCGTAACTTCACTACTGATATCACTCTAATCAAACTTTCAATTAAATAATCTTTCATTTCCTTTATTTAATTCCATTTTCTATGGTTTTACCGCAACACCAGCGCATTTTAGGTTGATTATGATTTTTAATTTTGTTTTTTCTTAATTTGAATTTTTATTTCTCCTCTATCGCGTGTAGTTTATGTGTAAATTTCTCTTTATATATTTCTACCTTTTCACAGAAGCTCATTTTAATATAATTGGGAAATATTCTTGCTGCTTAAAGTAATAACAAAATAAATAATAAAATAAAATAAACACTAAAAATTCTGAGATATTTTCCATTTGTTACATTTATTAGTTTAGTCTATATTTTTGCGATTTACGTTGATTTACGTTGTCTAGTATTGTTGTGTGGCATGAGAGTCCATGCTAACCTTGTAGTAACTTTCCACTAATTGGAGGCGAACATTTTAGGCTTTCATTCACTCTCACGATTACGAGGTGTGACTATATTAATGCGTGACGTGTCCGAAAAAACGAGCAATTATTGTGACTCAGATGTTGCTGTCGGGATTAACATTTTGCTTAGTTTTTCCTGGTGTAAACACTGAAGGAATTAAAACCCACTCGCAGCTCGTGTCGCTGCATAAATGTGTAAGCAGCGGCGATTCTAGATAAGGGATCATTAATTTTCTGCAAGTATAGAGCAAACAGCTGCGACGAAATTGGAAGGGGGTTTTTACAGTAATAGCAGCAAATTTAAGTTTTTAAATAAGAAAAAAAACAAACTCTGAGAGCTTTCAAATAAATTTTAATAATATTAAAAATGAATATATTTGTAAGCCTAAAGGTGAACATTGAATTAAAAAAGTAGAAATTTATTCTAATAAAACCGTAGTAACTATGCACACACAACAATAGTGATATTAATGTAGTAAATACGAATCGTTGTTTAAAGGTAGGCATTAATTGAAACAAAAGAATAAAATTCCCCACAGATGCCGTAAAAAGTAAACAAACAATATTACAACAAAAGGTAACAAAAAATATCCAATGTTTATAAATTACACGTCAAACATTTAGTAATGAACCTCTTATTATAATATTACAATCTTTAAATTTGGAAGTTGTTTACATTCTTCAAATGAATATGTGTGTGTGTGTGTGTGTGTGTGTTTGTGACTGTGTGTGTGTGTGTGTGTGTGTATGTGTGTGTGTGTGTGTGTGTGTGTGTGTGTGTGTGTGTGTGTGTGTGTGTGTGTGTGTGTGTGTGTGTGTGTGTGTGTGTGTGTGTGTGTGTGTGTGTGTGTGTGAGTGTGAGTGTGTGTGTGTGTGTGTGTGTGTGTGTGTGTGTGTGTGAGTGTGAGTGTGTGTGTGTGTGTGTGTGTGTGTGTGTGTGTGTGTGTGTGTGTGTGTGTGTGTGAGCGAGAGAGAGAGAGTGTGTGTGTGTGCGTGTGTGTCTAACAAGAAACGTAATGTTTTTCAACTTTCAAGCATTTAAAATTCAAACAAAATGCTTGTGCGTACATATAACAAGAGAATACAACACAGCTAATTAACTCTGTATTATGAGA
The DNA here is from genome assembly GCA_036971475.1 of Prosapia bicincta. Lineage (NCBI taxonomy): Eukaryota > Metazoa > Arthropoda > Insecta > Hemiptera > Cercopidae > Prosapia > Prosapia bicincta. Next base: position 168,717,595 of record JBAIZL010000002.1, read on the forward strand.
TGTATGTAAATATTGGGCGTACAATTTAGTCACAACACATTACAACATTACTATTTTCCTTCCAAAAAAAAGTTCGGAAAATTAAAAATGTGCTTTAGTAGATATAGCAAGTGAAGGATATTAGTCTGCACGACGTATTTGTCCTTAATGTTACTGGTACTTACATGTTTAAAGAATTGTAATATGAATATTCAATATAATTAGGCCTATGTTAATGTTTCGGAATAATATTTAAAAAACATCACTCTCGATGGGCATACATAAACTGTGCATACCACTGGTAGGGCTATAAAATTTGGTTTCTACTTATGAATCAATTTGGGCGATTAATTGCTAGCGTACCACTTGTTTGGTTTTGTGTTTCATCAGTACTTTTAGGTCTATTAAAATTTATTATTAAAATATAACAAAATCTGTATTGTACTAACATTGTAGGCCTATGTACTAGCACAATACCTAGTACACTCCTACATTTGTATGCATCTAAGAAACATTATTTTACTTCCAGTTTTTGTGTAGTGCATCTTGATGTTTTATAAATGACTAGTACTAGCATCACTGATATTAGCATCACTGATACTAGGATCACTGATACTAGCATCACTGATACTAGCATCACAAACCACTACTTACTGATGTTTTCCAGCAGACTCGTTTCACACTAAATCAGTAGTACATTGTTATATGAATCAGGGGCAATACTGCTGCTCAGGTGTGGTTTATTGCCTTTTCTGTGGGGAATTGGTGTTCTGTGATGTGTTGTTCTTAACATATGTAGGTATTATGTGTTCAAATGTAAGTAGATGCATGAGGAACTTTACCACAAGGAATACAACAAACACGTAAAAACGCACATAACAAATAAAAATATGTCATTCACATATATATCACACTACACACATACACCAATCTAGTAAATAAAAACTCCTTCAATTCATCAAAAACAATCAACATAAACTAAACATAATAGAAAACTACGAGATATTGAAACAGTACATAAACCATTCACAATACATTCTAAACGACAAAACACACTCACAATCAAATACTCTGAGCACATACCTGAGCAATACCCTGAGAACAACAAATCTTTGAACAATAACACACACAGATTCACACTAACACTACAGTATTTTCCATGACTCATAAAAATGAACAATGGACTGACTTAGTGCGAAACGCGTCTGCTTAAAATATCAGTGAGTAGTGGGTTTTTTGTCAATTATAAACAACAATAGTAATTATATTATAAATTTCAGTTCTCCTAAAAGTGATAAGAAAAAAGAAGAACTAAATGCCAAATATAGAAAGTTATACTGGTTGATGGGCCGTAGTTCTGAACTATCACTAAATAATAAAATAAGATTATACAACCAAATTCTAAAACCCATCTGGACATATGGTATTCAATTATGGGGATGTACCAAAAAAACAAATTTGAAAATGATTCAGACATTTCAAAATAAGGTATTACGTAACATGGTAAATGCACCATGGTACGTTAGAAATGAAGACCTGCACCGGGATCTGAAAATCAAATTTGTTATAGATGAGGTTAAGGTTTAGGCCTAACCATTTGCGTAGACTGCATATACATCCTAATCAGGAGATTGAGCCAGTCCTTGATGTGACTAGGCATGTCCGCCGTCTAGAAAGAACTAGACCGCATGATTTGGCCACTTTAGAACAAAGAGAAACTTAAGTTTTCCAACACCATTTATTTTTTTCTATAAACGAAAGTCATTAGTCAGTTGCTTCAACTGGTCATGACAAAGGGAGGTGTTTTTAGTGAGTAAGAATCTCACACTGCTGCGTAATACGGATTGCGCAGCGTCTTCTTGAAGATTTTCACCTACCCATTAGAACAAAAAAAATGATATACTACAATAATTAGTTTGTCAGTTAAAATGTTGATGTTTTATATTTGCATGCAAATATTCTTCTTACGAAGTTGCCCTTGTGTTCTCTATAAACTCCATTTAGATGCAGATAGGGTTGGAAGCGAGATACCTTTGTAGCGGTAGACGTTGTTTGCGAAACGAAAATGTTATAACAAAATTCTTCTAAGGACCCATTAAAATTAAAAACATATCTATAATTATTTTAATTCAGGTTTCAGTCGCTATTAGGTGCTTTGCTATAGCAATTATTTTCCCTTGTTGACAATTTCAGGAATAATTATGAATATTTGAAAAAAGTGAATTTCGTCAAACCTTTTCAGCTGTGACATTATCGACAAGGTTTTCTTAAACATTTAGAATATATATTTTACAGATTTTTAGCAAGCAATAATTTAAAAAAGATAACATCTGAAAATCTTTAAAATATATCGACGGTAATTTAGAGTTTTAGCAACTTTTAAAGGGAATTCTAACAGGTGTTAACATTATTATTTATGTTAAACCAAAGATGGTTAAATTACATTAGAAATATGGTATTGATTGTTAAAATATACACAAATTTTAATAACATCCATAGTAAGACTTGCAGTGTATTACACATATTCTCTTTATTTTATAATAGCAAAAGTCAAATAGTTTTGAAACCATAGAGACACAGTGACCATTGTTGTTGAGGGCAGATTGTTGATTTATTTTTGCAAAATGACTTACTTGTAATTTGGGATGATAGCTACTAAGAAATGATTTCAGATGTATTCATTAATTTATTTCTTGTAGTTAGTTTATATTGTTAATATTACAAATTTGAATGACCTTCAAATATGTTATCTGGTTAAATATAACAATTATTGTCAGAAAATATTTTGAAATTTCTAAAATTAAAAAATTCAATTATTAGAGTAATTAAATATAATTAAATTAATTTGAAATATATTTTAATTATATTTCAATCATTTTCTCAAAAAAATATTATTTTGTTTGCAATTATTTTTATTGGATAAATTAAGAATTTAAGAAATGGGGTATGCTGAATTGAAAGCTTGTAATTTTTATTACACTTGTTAACACACCTTTTTATGTTATATATTATTATAAATTTTGTTGTTTTTATTTATTTAAAACTTACAAATATACATACATTTCTGTAATTCATATTTGTTTCCAAATCAAGTAAAGTTAAACGTTGTTTACTATCCGTGGTTTATTATCTCGAAACAAATACACATTTATTGTTTAAGGTAGGAACCCACTGTGGGAAGCAAACATTTCTACAGAAAGAAACATTCAGGAAAATTGTTTCCCCTGGAAGTACGTATTCATCGTCTCTGACACTCGGGTTAAAGCCTGTCTAACTATTGGCTCCCTAATACTTTACGGGATTTATACCAATGCGAATGTCTTGTGACGTAATAATGTATACGGGTAATATTGGTGTAAGACCAGGAGAAAACATTTTATAAAAATACATTCATCTAAGAACTGAGCAATCCCTTCATAAAATAAACGTTTGTACTGAGTTTATAAACTTAATTTTGTTTAATTAAAAAACTAAACTTTTTATTGAACTCTCGTGAAGGGGGAGTCCATCTTTCTGAAGCGTATAGACATGACCAGATTACGGGATTGTCTCACCACTGCGAACGTTAAACTTACACAAGCAAATCCCCAAGGATTAAGAAAGCTGATTGCTTCGTTGGACTTGGCGATATGAAACATTACAAACCCAAAACATGTCCTACTCAAACATAGAACTGTGATCAATGTAGGCTACTAGTATTGCTTGAATCGAAATATAACTTGGGATTAAAATCTCCCACTGTTCCCACTATTTTAGCAACATAAACATACATTTCATGCAAAAATTCTTTGTTAGAAATAAAACCAGTAAACGTTGTTTCGCATTTCGTTCTTCCTTTATTGTTTGAATAGCTAGCATTGATTAGGAAAATTGACATAATTGTATTTTTTGTATTCATAATTGTAGCAAAACATCGAAACATTATTTTTATAATAGTAATTCGCACTATTATAATTACCTCTGTAATTAGATTAGAATAATGACGCCGCAATCTAGGTTCACGAATATGTAAATGTGCCATTCAGTGTATTATACTTAATACTTTATGTGTAACTCACTTAATAACTTGTAACAATTGGAATTCAACTGATAAACAAATAACTGTGTCTGCTATAAGTTATTCATGGTTATTATACGATAGTAGTGAAATAAAAGAAGTAAAGTGAATTTTACTTATATGTATATATATACGGCACTCAGAAATATCTATAATCAAATTTTCAAAAGATAAAATTATTACGGACAGAAGAAAAGCGTAAAACCTTCAGTATATAATTTAGATTTAGTTTGTTTTTTAAAAATTATTCAATTACCACTTAGGTCAAATAAGAGAATTTTATTTTATTTACTTTTAATTAAATAATAACAAATCACATAAATAAAATATTGAAATATCACTCGTTATTGAAGAATTACGCATTATTATCATTCTTTGTTACAATTATTTCTATGTATTATTTAGTAATAAACTATTTTCAACTTGATAAGCAACCTGAATCTATTGACGAATCTAATCACGATTCTAAACCCTTTAAACCTTACTAAAAGAAATGTTAAATGATCCAAAAAGAACAAGAGTTTGCAATGAACAACCTAAATCTTTCAACATAAACGAAGCGAAAAACAGTTGTTCTACCCAATAACCTAAAACATAAAATTAGCTTTTTCATGAAACCCTGATGATGTTATCAATTGTTTTAAGCCAAATGGGAAGAACTAGATATATTACATTCCTTACCTCTTTTGTGAAAAGGTTTTCCTATGTAACACTAAAATTAATTAATTAAATTTAATTAACGAAATAATATGTTTTTAAAACGTATTAACATCGAGTTTGGAAGTTTTAAAAGATTTATTTTAACTTGAGTGGATGAACAAAAAGTATTTTTAAAAAAGGTATATAAGGAGAGAGCGAAACAATTGAATAAACTGAAAAATGTTCATTGCTGGAACTAGAATGAAAAATCATAAAGGGTCACTTTTTCAACAAAAGTAAAAATACCGTGTTTAATTTTTTACTATGAACTGAAAATGTTTTAGAATCTTTTTTTAAGAAAAATCATACCAAGCGAAACGAGAAGCTATTTATGAGCGAGAAGGAAATATATACAAACATTGATACAAAACAAAAATGTAAGAAGTTGCATACAGATTACAAATGGTTGTGATATAATGCCCCTGCTCCCTTCGAACGGGGTGTGATGTATTCAATGTTTGGAAACAAATGGAGCAATAACTCTGCCGATTTCTAGCAACATTAAATCAAAATTTATTGTTAATAGTCTTAAATTAACATAACATACGTTTGATTTAATAATGTTTAATTTAAACTAGTTAAATGTTTCAATTAATTCAGTATTACAAATTCTTGTGGAAACAAATTGTAAAGCTTGTAGTTTTAAAATTCAAAAAATAATATAAAATTATTACAATTCCATTACATACGGATACTGTTATTAAAGAATTCGCCCTTGGAAATTCATTAAAATTTGAGCTAGCTTTTTTGAAATAAGTCTGGAGATATATTCCACCACCATTTTCTACTTGACAGTTCACAGGTGCCTGTAGTTAAACAGGTAAAGTAGGGTAGGGTCAAATTTTGAGCCGGTCTAATTAGGTCGTTTCGTCGTTAAACTGGTCATCATCAGGATGTAAGGTAAGTCCATCAATGACGTATTTTCAGCTGGTTGTTTTCAGGTGTCCAGCGTAGGATGCACACATCGATTTTCCACCCTGTATAAATAGACAGCTGACGTCCCTATGATAAAACGTCGGATAGCCAAGAGGAAAACCAGAATAAACTGGTTAAGAAGAATGCGTGGACCTTTGATGTCTTATAGTAATAAGCTGTTCAAAGTTTGTAAAACATCAAATTAAGTCAAAATATGTATACAACGATTCTAATTGAAAGAGAAAGGTTGTAGGTCCTTAAATAACCGCTTGCTCTATCGCTTAGTGTAATATATTATTTAACCTATAGTAGCTGTGGAGTATAATTAACTCACAGTGTGTGTTACGCGACAGGAGTATTTGTGCAACATTTCAATAGGGCTTTAATTAACACATTACATTAGCCAGATACGAAACCTAATTAGATAATTTATATTTGAAATAATGACGTCTTATTTCTAACAAATATTACTATTTACGAAATACCTCGTTGAACTTTCTTACAAAGGAAAAAGTAATTCACTTTTTGAGGGTTAGAATTTTTGTACTAAAATGGAAAAATCGAAAAAAAATTGTCATTATATTACTATATATAGGTACGTCAAACTAACCATACACTTGTTCGCTTCCGCGTTCTCGTGTACTACCACTTCTGGAAACATGTTACATTTTTTATACTTCAACAGATTCTGCATCCGATAAGTCTTAAATATATTTCAGGATTGCTTGTTATTTTATACCGAAGCTAATTTATCAACAAGTTTAACTAATGTCGACATGCTAACTACTATTTTGACAGTCCTTATCATGTTTGTAGGCAAGTATTCATATTAACGCTCTATCTCCCGCCTCGCCTACTGCGATCTCTCTAGGCGAAGTGCTCGGTTGAATAGTCCCCGATATACTTACGTTTAAGGATAATAAATTAGGTTAAATACAATTCTCTTACAATTTTGGTATTTAAACACATTATCATTCGATTAATTGAATTTTCCAGTGCATATGTTTTGCGATATTACTTGCAGTAAACCTGTACATTTGGTGGTCAGATATGATGCGTTATATGTTTTGCTGAATCGGCGGTAGTCATCAGCGCCCCATAACAAGAACAGGGTGCGGAAAGTTCTCAACTCCGGGCATTTGAGTGATAATCCAGCCAGCGCATTGAGAAAGGAAAAATATATTTGCTTTGGCCAAACTCTAAGAGTACGAATAAAGATTATTAACAACTTGGAACAATGTGGTGTACTTTTTAAAAAATTTAAAATCAGTAAAGCAACAAACACTTTATTTATATATGCGTATGTGCATTTCGGTTTTAAAGCGAAGACGCTCTTGTAAGAATATTCTTCTGAAAATGATTGCTTTTCAATCGAAATGTACTTAAGCATTTAAATAAACGTTTTTTAGGTAAGAGGTTTTGCTTATTTAAAATAAAGATGATTATTGACTTTAGGTTTAAATATACCTTGGTGAATTTTGTATTAAATTAGTATTTCAAAAATATGGTTTGGAAACGGTTTCAGCATTACTACTAATGCTATATTATAGCGAGCTGCTACTATAGTACTATCCATTATAATTTTCCGGGAAAGCTATAAACTGTGTGCCGGCAATTTGACAGTAGAAGGGTCCAAAAGTATTAAGGACGGGAAAATCCACTGATCTATATAGCCTGGGAAAATAACCGTGTACCGTTTAGATGGAAACGGTGGGAACTTAAATAGAACACATTGATAGTTGGAGAGATTAAGGATTTCATAAAAACTAAATGATCGGGAGAAGTTGAGAAAGTTTGAAAGGGAACTCGGAAAGAAGGCAGACGGATTGGTAGGTACCAGGAGGGGAGTGTTGTAAAAAGAATAAACTGTTAAATTAGGTAGAGAGTTTTTTATAAGTAAATTTTAAAAAGTGCGACGTAAAAGTCTTTTTTAGAAATATAAAAATAAGTTTTTTTGTGTGTGTCAAGTGTAAGTGCAGAAGGTAACAAAGGCCAAGATTCCAGAGACTCTTCAGAACAATAAGTATTATTTGAATATAAGTGTAGCCAACAGACATCTATATTTTCTTCAGAACAAATTTAATTTCATTACCATTTATAAAATTTAATCTAGTTTCACCATTTCTAATTTAAGAAGCAAAGTTCCCGTATAAGCGACTCGAGAGCAACTATAAGATTTTTTACTGAATTTATTATCTTTGTTATGTTATTTTATTAGAGTTCTAAAGCCTCAAAGTCCTCCTTTATCATTGTAATGTTAGTTAAGATATCAATCCTGTCACTGCAAAATATTTAATATAAATTTGGTATAATATGTAAAGAAATAAATGCAAGTGGTTTTTAAAATTTATAAGATTGTTAATTCTTTATAAACATGAAGATGTGACATTAGATAGGCAAGTTAAGTTATAACATAAAAATAAAATTTTAATTATTACAAAAGTTATGTTATATTAGTGATAGAATATTTCCAATAATCAAATGTAATAACAAAAAAGATGAAATCCTGGCTATATATTATAAATTCTAACGCACATAATATGAGTAAATTGTCCTGAAATTTGCGAAACTCAAACATATCGCGGGTTGGCACTAAGCATTGTTATCTTCAATTAAAGGATATTTAGAAGTTGTTTTATTCATTTTTTAATATTTTCCAAATAAATAAAAATATATTGATCAAATGATCAAGTTATGTTATAACACACGAAGCATACATACCTATTTTATTAATCCTAATTCGTATGTAAAGCTGTGTATTGTGCATAAAAATTAAGTAACAAATTTGTATATTTATCAAAAATGACTTATTCATATATTTATATTATTTTTCTAAGTGATATTTCTACTTCGACCGAAGTAAACTAACATTTAATTTCAAATTTATAGAGTAAGTTAGCTCATTGTAAAATTTAATTATAAGTCTATGCAGCTCTCGTAATTATGATGCTATTTTAAATTTCTAAACAAATCAATTTAAATTTTAACCTACAAGTAATAAAGTACGATATTGTTAACAATAAAATTATATTTGATTGAATACCTATCAGTACACTCCCCCTATATATTTCTTGTTCAAGTTTTCAATTGTTAATTACATACTTTTTATTCATCCACTCGAATTCAGATACATTTTTTTACACTTGTAGTGGATGGAAACTGATGTTAATACATTATTTTCAAATAATAATCCATTAATTATATTTAATCAAATAATTTTAGTTTTATAGGGGAGAAAACTTTCTACATAAAGGAGCAGGTATGCAATATAGTTATTTTGTCCCATTCGGCTTAAAATAAGTGATTACAGGTGGTTTTATGTTATAGATTATGCTGCAGAACAGCTGTTTTATCGTATTAGTAATGTTACTTTATTTGTATTATTTGTAATTATTAATTACAATTTAAAATACAAGTTTTTTGTGTTGACCTAAGTAGGAATTGACTTTAAAACTTTTCATTTATATTACTTGTTCAATTCATGTTTATTGAAGGAGTTAAACGAAATATTGTACACATCAAAACATGTTTCATGGCCGAGTCAACAATTTGCTTTCCCAGGGACACCTAAAGGCATATTTGCTTGGCTCCCATATTTATTTTAAATCAAAAACGTTTCGGGAAAATATACGTTGCCCTTCACAAGCCTGAAACCAGATTACAATGCTTTTGCATAGCATAAGCAGAAAAGTACACACAGAAGCAATAATTAAATTAATTATACATGCTAAGAAACCAACCAAAGAAGTAAGAGTCAGAAAAATATATGTGAAGTGAGCAAACAAACAACATTCAAATTTACAACAAATATAAAAAACACAGAAAAAATGACTAAATTAATAAAAAAAACCAAACCCACCGAAACTATTAAAATTATACATATAAACATAGCTAAATGCAACATATTACTTGCAAGATTTAAACCTAGATAACTTGTTTTAATTTTAATTCAACTTATCCTTCAATGATGAACGAAAAAAGGTTTATATCATGTTTAACTTGGCCATTTAACATGTGAGCTAATATTTAATTAGGATATTATTAATAGTTTATAAATATTTGAGTAACACAAATGAGTACTAACTGAGCTGAGTTGAGCTTATAATAAAATATATAACTACACATGAACTCACTAAACAATATACTTTATTGTCATACGCGTTTCAGTGACATGTGATTATCATCAGTGACGCCACTACAACCTTATAACTGCAATTTATTAGAAAATAGTTGGATTTGTAAATTTGTAGTCATGACACTGATGACGACGATGGCATAGGTCATCGAAACGCGTATGACAATTATATATACCATTTCGTGACTTCGTGTGCAGTTGTTTATTTGTTTATAGACTTTATAGGGTGCGTGAATGGGGTTAAATTATACTTCCTTTTCATTACATGTTAAAAAAAAGAAATTAAGTAAATATCTTTAAAAGGTGAAAATATATTGAAATACAAATTTAACAACAGTAATTGCCGATTGGATATTTCTTTGTTTTCTTTTTCATTACATTTTTATATCACAGAAAAAATAAATTATACCATTAGTTACAATCTGACCAGGTACTTGCACTCTGGTCGGGGGAAAGTAAACCCGGACTGCGTGCAAGAGATAAGCTTTACACTAAGTATTAAATACAGATCTTTGAAATATCGCCTTTCTGTGGGAAATGGGATAAAATAATTTAAATATGATGCGGTAGGTAACGGGTTAATGTTTCTGAAACAGTTACGTCACTTGCTTCACGATTGTTATAGCCATGTTTGAGAGATATTAATTACGTTTTAGTAGACTTTAAAAATATTTTCACCTCAGAGCAAGTCCGGTATTACACTGTAATGGAATATGAGATATTGTGTTGGTATGTATAAATAAAAATGAATGTATGTAAAAATGTCTGTATTAGTTACAAGCGTACCAATTCCTGAAGTTTTACCTATTGTTATTATATACACAAACGAATGTTTGTATATATGTACGTATGAGCCTTATGCATTACTAAACCACTGATCCGATAGCTATAAAACTTTGGAAAATTGTTGGATACATTCCTGGGAATGATTCCTGCATAGTAAGGAGGGTCTCAAGGGTCCAGCAGCTAGTGGGTCATAGGGGCCACGTGACCCCCAAGCCAATTTATTACGAAAATAATAACCTGTAAAAAGTCGCTAGGTTTTTATCGAAACAGCTTCTCGACGACAAAATTGTTTTCAAAATGTAATTTTTAAATGTTATGAATTTCTATTTAATTTATGCTATGAAATTTCATTGAATTAATTCCAAATTTGTATTGCTGAGTTACAGCTGTATTATGTTATTAAAATGTCAAATTAATTCTAGCTAAAGTAAAGACGCCATTCATTGACGTTTAGGAAAAACGAAGTCCACCGGGTCAACTAGTTATTTTATAAAACCGATGAGTATTAAAAGTTTAATTTTAGCCAGAATAAAAATAAATGATTTTGTAACTATAGATACAATTTTGTATTGCCAATTGTTGGTAAATTTAAATTATAATTTATGTTTGTTGATTCCATCTTCAAGAGAGCTACTAATTTTCATTAAATACTTGTAAATATTTACAAACTTGCCTATAGTATCAATTACTTATGTTTGTTGAGGACCGCCATTTTGGGAGATGTGTCCCATTGAAGTAACTCAGAGTTATGGTCTGAGTTGACAATGGACACATCTCCCGAAACGGCCTACCTCAACAAACATAAGTAAGTGCTACTATAGGCAAGTTTGTAAATATTTAAAAGTATTTAATATAATTTATGATTAGAAAACATTTCGCTCTCGTTCTAGTATATATATATATATATATATATATATATATATATATATATATATATTGCTAAAGACTTGTCTATCTATACAAATAAAAAATGAATGTAAGGCTCCTACGGCTCCTTAAACAGTTCATCCGATGACCATGAATGTTTGGAAATTTATTGCACTCACTCCAGCGTAGGTTCTAGTTTATTTGTATCCTGATTGTAGGCACCGATAGCGATATTGAAAAAAAAACAATACCTTAAAAATACTACCGCATATTTATCTGCCCGAGCATTCAGTCACTTATATTGAAATTAAGAATTAATAATATAAATGCAACTAGTAGCCAACAGATGTCGATAATCCCGCTATGACGTACAGCTGAGACATGCGTTAAGTGAAAATAACAGATTTTATACAATTTGTATATGTGTATAGGTTAGTTTGCACAGCAGCTGTTCTAACGCCTACGTTATATTACTTTATTTACTGTACAACATTAAGTAAAGTGCTACTGAGTAAGTATTTAATTTACAAGTTAATAAATATATTAATTTATAAAATAAATCTTACTAAATTATTTTAATATAATAAATATGGATTCTAATATTTCTATGTTAACGTATTATTTTAGTGTAATAGCTATAGAATTAGGCTAAATGGTTTGGTTTGGAGAAGGAAACGAATTAGGTTATGTATACGCTTAACACAAGAGCTTAGCTAATCCCGCCACGACGTACAGTTGACACTTAAGTTAAGTGAAAATACGATTCCTTACAACAATTTGTATGTTTGAAATTTAGCAATTTGACACTGTGCCAACTTTCCCGTGGCTAAAAATCAATTACTTGAGTATATATATGAAAATATAAGAGAAAGGTTCCTTGCAATATTGAAGCAGTACAAGAGATGGATAGAATGAGAAGTTATAGACCACCATCGAAAAGAAGAAACCGAATAAATAGTAGCAACCAAAAATAGTAGACCAACACCATATACTGTATAAAGAGGAAACTAGAAAATTTCAAGGAAATTCGCTTTCTATTTTGCCACTTAAATTGTAATTCTGTAATATGTATATACGTATGTATAATCATTTAAACTATTACATAAAAACTATTTAAAATAAAATTTGTCTTTGTCGAATTCAGTAGGACTTGTCATTTTCTTAAATGACTTGTTTTTAACTTGAGTGCATCAAAGTAACTGTGTAAAAACGTAAATACGTTTAAATACAAAAGTAATATCCCTTCTTCTATATTAAAAAAATCAGGTTGTGACACCCGGGTAAGTGTCGACTGAAGTGTGAACTCTTATAGTCCGTACTACAGTAATTTTGAATTGAGAAAGACATTTAATTTACCGTAATGGGAAATTACCCAAACATTTGTTATTAGACGCGCCCAAGAAGGTTTTCATTTCAAAAATTGGTTTAAAAGCTATTTATTAATAACATTTTCCTTGAGAATGTTCATAGATAATGTAAAATAACCTACATATTAGAGCAGCTGTTCTGCAACGTAAAGAACAACATAAAATCAGCTGATGTATGAAATCATATGTTATCGTTTAATTCAATTTGAGGAGACTCATAACGTAGCCTGATTAAATTTATACTGACGCTAGTAATCTGATGGAAATCACACTGACGTGAAATTGAATGCTTAGGTCTATCCAATTGATGATTGTAGGTGTCACTTGAAAGTCATCATTTCAATAATGGTAATCCTTGATTGATAGAATATTTGGTCTATTAGATATGAAACAATTGCTCTGCAAACAATTATTATCGATCAGGTTTCCACTCAGTTATAAAGGAAATAGCGATGTTAGGCAGTGGCAGTAGCTTACTATATTGAATTTCCATTAATCTCCAAATCTCCAGGATTAATGTCGCTGGATCTTATGGAATTGAAGATGTCCCTGGTGAACAATTCGTTACGGGTCGTGTGACGCACAGTACGATGTTCGAATAAATACACGATTTTAGTGAATGAACGGCCAAGCTTGCCTGGAATTAGTAAAACCTCTTTAACATTTTGAATTTGATTTTTAATGTAACAAGTATTGTAAAATGATGTTTAAGGTAATTTTTAGAAAAAAAGTAAAAAGAAAATTTGTACACCTGTTTTTTTTATTAAATAATTACAGTCAATATAAATATCTTGGCTTTATAAATACGACAGAATCAAAATATTAAATGGCAAAATACATGTGAAATTAAAATAATTTATTGAATGTAATTATTGAGATAATATTTCACAAAACTGTATTAACATCTAGTGGCATTCACTACAAGTGTAAAAGAGTATTTCAAATTTCAGTGGATGAATAAAAAGCATTTTATTAACGATACTAAAATCTTGAAAATTTGAACAATATATAATAAGGAGAGAGAGAACTAAACGAAGGAATTGAAATAAAAATGTCTGTTATCAGAAGTTGAAATATACTGTCGATTCACAAGTAATATTCGAACTGGTTTGTGAGTTATGGTTATAAAGTAAATAGATTTACACAACTCACAAATATGAAACCGTAATTTTAAACAAGTGTCGATAACATATATCATCATCATTGATGCTACTACAAACTCTAAACTCTTGGTCATTTCCTACTCAAATCAACAAAGAAAAATTTTATTTTAGTTTTAATTTATTTTATAACTACAAATAATATAAAAATGTGGTATACATTTGTGAGAATAAGAATATTGAGTGGCAAAATAGAAAGCGATTTTCTTTGTAATGTTCTATTTTCCGTTTCATCTATGGTATTGGACTGTAATTTTCATTTGCTACTATTTATACGCTTTCTTTTTTTTGTTGATTCCATTGTGTTGGAGTTTCTTTTCTCTTTCCTTTCGTATTGTCCGTTTGTGAAGCAAGGTTTAAGAACGATAATCCAGTTTGTTTGTTAGTTTTATTCTTTTTGTTCATTAATAATCCCAGAGAATTATTTATGATATTGTGTGGTAACCATGGCAACCATTTAAGGT
>JBAIZL010000002.1:168737023-168792023 GCA_036971475.1 Prosapia bicincta
AAAGGAACATGTACATTTTCTCTTTATATTAGGTTTCTAAGGACATGTGTACTTTTAAAGTCGTCTCAATATATAAAAGAAGAATGCAGTCGTCTCATCAATACATGTAAAATGTCTCATACAATGTAAAAAGAAGAATGTAATCGTCTCATCAATACATGTATAACGTCTCAAATAATATAGAAAGGAGAATGTAATCGTCTCATCAATACATGAATAATATCTCATATAATGTAGAAAGGAAAATGTAATCGTCTCATCAATGAATGTATAATGTCTCATATAATGTAGAAAGAAGAATGTAATCGTGTCATCAATACATGTATAAAGTCTCATATAATATAGAAAGAAGAATGTAATCGCCTCATCAATACATGTATAATGTCTCATATAATGTAGAAAGAAGAATCTAATCGTCTCATCAATACATGCATAATGTCTCATACAATGTATAAAGAAGAATGTAATCGTCTCATCAATACATGTATAACGTCCCATATAATGTAGAAAGGAGAATGTAATCGTCTCACCAATACATGTATAACGTCCCATATAATGTAGAAAGAAGAATGTAATCGTCTCACCAATACATGAATAACGTCCCATATAATGTAGAAAGGAGAATGTAATCGTCTCACCAATACATGAATAACGTCCCATATAATGTAGAAAGAAGAATGTAATCGTCTCACCAATACATGAATAACGTCCCATATAATGTAGAAAGAAGAATGTAATCGTCTCATCAATACATGTATAACGTCCCATATAATGTAGAAAGGAGAATGTAATCGTCTCACCAATACATGAATAACGTCCCATATAATGTAGAAAGAAGAATGTAATCGTCTCACCAATACATGAATAACGTCCCATATAATGTAGAAAGAGGAATGTAATCGCCTCATCAATACATGTATAATGTCTCATTTAATGTAGAAAGAAGAATGTAATCGTCTCATTAATACATGTATAACGTCCCATATAATGTAGAAAGGAGAATGTAATCGTCTCATCAATACATGCATAATGTCTCATACAATGTAGAAAGAAGAATCTAATCGTCTCATCAATACATGCTTAATGTCTCATACAATGTAAAAAGAAGAATGTAATCGTCTCATTAATACATGTATAACGTCCCATATAATGTAGAAAGGAGATTGTAATCGTCTCATTAATACATGTATAACGTCCCATATAATGTAGAAAGGAGAATGTAATCGTCTCATCATCACATGTATAACGTCCCATATAATGTAGAAAGAAGAATCTAATCGCCTCATCAATACATGCATAATGTCTCATACAATGTAAAAAGAAGAATGTAATCGTCTCACCAATACATGAATAACGTCCCATATAATGTAGAAAGAGGAATGTAATCGCCTCATCAATACATGTATAACGTCCCATATAATGTAGAAAGAAGAATGTAATCGTCTCATCAATACATATATAACGTCCCATATAATGTAGAAAGGAGAATGTAATCGTCTCATCAATACATGCATAATGTCTCATACAATGTAGAAAGAAGAATCTAATCGTCTCATCAATACATGCATAATGTCTCATACATTGTAAAAAGAAGAATGTAATCGTCTCATCAATACATGTATAACGTCCCATATAATGTAGAAAGAAGAATCTAGTCGTCTCACCAATACATGAATAACGTCCCATACAATGTAGAAAGAAGAATCTAATCGTCTCATCAATACATGCATAATGTCTCATACAATGTAAAAAGAAGAATGTAATCGTCTCATCAATACATGTATAACGTCCCATATAATGTAGAAAGAAGAATGTAATCGTCTCACCAATACATGAATAACGTCCCATATAATGTAGAAAGAAGAATGTAATCGTCTCACCAATACATGATTAACGTCCCATATAATGTAGAAAGAAGAATGTAATCGTCTCACCAATACATGAATAACGTCCCATATAATGTAGAAAGAGGAATGTAATCGCCTCATCAATACATGTATAATGTCTCATTTAATGTAGAAAGAAGAATGTAATCGTCTCATCAATACATGTATAACGTCCCATATAATGTAGAAAGGAGAATGTAATCTTCTAATCGATACATGTATAATGTTTCATATAATGTAGAAAGTAGAATGTAATCGTCTCATCAATACATGTATAATGCCACATATAATGTAGAAAGTAGGATGTAATCGTCTCATCAATACATGTATAATGTCTCATATAATGTAGAAACGAGAATGTAATCGTCCCATCAATACATGTATAATGTCCCATATAATGTAGAAAGTAGGATGTAATCGTCTCATCAATACATGTATAATGTCTCATATAATGTAGAAACGAGAATGTAATCGTCCCATCAATACATGTATAATGTCCCATATAATATGTGACGTCTTATATATCTGTCGCTACTTAATAGACTGATACGAGGTGTCCGTATCTCGTTTATTTGTGGCGGGAAATATGTCCTGGACATATAAAGTATTTGTTTTCTAACATAACCCGTGATTGCTTTTACATGGGCACATATCCAGCTACGAAACGTTCTTTAGCTACATTGATACCAGACGTAGATGCTGGAAGTCTGTTCAGAAGTTAGTCGTAACGTCACGTAGCCTACTGTATGTGTATCGTTATGAAGAAACATGTTATTTGTTTCTTGAGACATGAGATCTGATTTGTACACCATGAAAAACTGCAAACATGTGGACAAGTCTTTAAAAAATAAACGAATAAATTATCAACCCCTGCTTAAAATATTTACACAACTATAATCTACATTTCGCTGACATACTTAGCATCATCAGAAAGCTACAAGTAAACTCACTCCACAGACGTTTTACAAGGGAGATTCACGGAGGGTTACGTCAATGCACCTGATGCAACCTGATGATGGTGATTCTGTTGACGTTATGTACATTTCGCTGACATACTTAGCATCATCAGAAAGTTTCAGGTAAACTCACTCCACAGACGTTTTACAAGGGAGATTCACGGAGGGTTACGTCAATGCACCTGATGCAACCTGATGATGGTGATTCTGTTGACGTTATGTACATTTCGCTGACATACTTAGCATCATCAGAAAGTTTCAGGTAAACTCACTCCACAGACGTTTTACAAGGGAGATTCACGGAGGGTTACGTCAATGCACCTGATTCAACCTGATGATGGTGATTCTTTTGACGTTATGTACATTTCGCTGACATACTTAGCATCATCAGAAAGTTTCAGGTAAACTCACTCCACAGACGTTTTACAAGGGAGAATCACGGAGGGTTACATAAATGCAGCTGATGCAACCTGATGATGGTGATTCTGTTGACGTTATGTACATTTCGCTGACATACTTAGCATCATCAGAAAGTTTCAGGTAAACTCACTCCACAGACGTTTTACAAGGGAGAATCACGGAGGGTTACATAAATGCAGCTGATGCAACCTGATGATGGTGATTCTGTTGACGTTATGTACATTTCGCTGACATACTTAGCATCATCAGAAAGCTTCAGGTAAACTCACTCCACAGACGTTTTACAAGGGAGAATCACGGAGGGTTACATAAATGCAGCTGATGCAACCTGATGATGGTGATTCTGTTGACGTTATGTACATTTCGCTGACATACTTAGCATCATCAGAAAGTTTCAGGTAAACTCACTCCACAGACGTTTTACAAGGGAGAATCACTTAGGGTTACATAAATGCAGCTGATGCAACCTGATGATGGTGATTCTGTTGACGTTATGTATAGAACGGCTGTGTAGATATTTGAAGCAATTTGTAAGATATTTGTAAGGTGGGTGCATGACTGGCAGGTTTCGGATAAGCCCTCCATGTCTGATCACCGGATCATCACTGCTACGATGAGGGGAGTTGTTCCCCATGTGGTGTGGCTTAGGAACCCGAGAAGAACAAACTGGGAAGGTTTTAAGTCCTCGGTGAGGAGGCGGATGTTAGACTTCCGTGGTAAGTATGGTACATCAAACGAACTGGAAAATACTGAGGCCTACATCAGGACTGCAATTTCCACTTCGTTTGACTAAAATTGCCCTCTCTCGCGGATAAACACTGGGCATGGTAAGCTTAAGTGGAACAGCGAGCTAGAGGCAAGAAGTAAAAAAGCCTAGAAGGTTCTTTATTAGAGCAAGGAAGAATAATTACTATGAGTTTTAGTAATAATAATAACGATAATAATTAGTTCACTCTTTATTTATAAATATCTTGTTCAAACTTTCAATCGCTAATTATATAATTTTTATCCATCCACCTAACTTAAAATTAAATTTGTTTAAACTTGTTGTATATGACACGTGATACTATTAAACTAATTTTTAGAATAATTATACATTTATTAAATTATAATTAATTCTTTTCAGCTTCACATGATAGTTAAACTTTCACAGTATGGGCAAGGTATGCAATACAGTTATTTCGTCTCATTTGGCTTAAAATAAGTAATTACATATGATCTAATAAAACAGCTGTTTTAACGCCATAAGATATGTAACCTTATTTATATTACTTGTAATTATTTATTAAAAAGTAACTAAAATAAATTGTTTCTTTGTTTACCTAGGAATTGAGTTGAAATGTTTTTTTTTATATGACTTGTTTTTAGATCACTGAGAATGAATTTTATATATTCCAAGAATTAAAAACTTTACTAGAAATATTTTTAGTCGTTAAAAATAATTTTGGCGTCTAATTCTTTCTTTATCATAAAAATGACGTAAGCGGTGAAAACATTTTGTTTGATCTCTTACAAAGACTCTTGTGCATTCAGCTGACTCTAGGTGTTACCTATCGATTGTACTCACGCATTCACTAATCGAAAGATTGATTGTAGTAACTTGGTTATTTCAAACTTAAAAAAGACGAAATCAGGTGATTTCATTCTGTACGCAAGCATAGAAAACTTTCATGTCATAGAAAATGCAACAAAGATAAAAGCTGTCGACAAACAATCTTTCATGAAGGAAATAGTGTCACCCTCGGGGAGTGACTGCTACTCTGCACCCAGCTGCAGTTCTGTATAAAACATTTCTGGGATTTCTCTTTTGGACTTATTTAGGTCAGAACATACTCTAGTGAGAAAGTAGCTAAGAGACGCCAAGATTTACAACAATCGGATTAAATTTACTTTTTTGTAATGTTATAAGTTTATAAGTTTTACGGAATAGTAACTTGACAACTGCAAAGCCTAAAGTTGTGTTTTTGCACCATAAAGTATTTGCAATTAGTTCTTTATACACTAACTATACGTAAAACGTCTTTTTTGAAAATATATTTCCATATTTGTATACCGAAATAAAAGTCAAATTATTTCTTTTATTCGCTACATTAGCAATATATGGAGATAATTCGACCCACCCTGCATTATGTAATGCTTGCCTATCATAAAACAGTATGTAGCGCATTGGCTGTATTTTTCAGGATATTTTATTTCCTTTTCGGTTACGTCGATAAATAATTTGAAGAATAACTCAGAATGATGAATAAATGTTTATTTTGTAATAACTACCTTCAAATCTGTCTGATATAAAGGAAATATCGTTAAACAACGTTCGGGAGGAGAAACCATATTAAAGCTCCTCAATAATCAATGAAATGAATCTATCCGGATTAATAAGGGGCGGGGGTCAATTATCTCAAGTGCGGGAACTTTGTGCGTCTGTCTGTCTTCCATCTGCTCCAATAGGAATAAGGATACCATAGGCTACATTAGTTAATAGCTCTTTGTGTTAGAGGCTTGATTAAACTTTTTAATAAAATAACTTTCTAATTTTAATAGCGAAATGAAAATATTTTGGTGAATTTTAATAACTATCTAATGTTTTACTTCTTTTATTTTTCTCAAATTGCTAAAAACGTAAAGCCGAGTAATTCTTCCATTTTGCAAATAATCCAAGTGAGTTTAAGAGATTGCCTGGATATGTTCAAAATTTAAATTTTTCAAGTATTTTAATAAAAATATGTCATTATATATAAGAAAAGTAAACAGTATGCGTTTTGATCTTACGTTGTCTAATAATTTGTAAAGGTTTCTACGCTTGTAAAGGCTTCTGTTAGATATAAGTTAATATTGTTCAAATAAAAATATTGCAAACCACCCCGATACCACAAAAATAACTGATAATACAGGTTACCTAAATTAAACCCTTATGCACATTTCTGTGACAATGTCATAAACAGAATGTTTTATTAGAAAATTACAATTCAAAAAAGAATTGTTTTCAAAGTAAACTGACTTTGTAAAGGAAAAAACTTTAAATTGAGACCCTTTATTATTTTTAAAAATTTAAACTTTTTGTTTTATTCAAAATGAAAAAAATTATGTAACCTGATCTTATTCAAGAACAATTCCGACAAACATAAAGACTGCATGAGTCAATTCGTCAAGAACAGTTGCTTATGTACACTATCACGTACACTATACAGAGGCAACTCCCGTCAATGTGAAAAACTCCTCACCTACACTAATAAAATACACCCAAAACTCCAATTCACTTCAGAAATTGAAACCAACCGATCCCTAAACTTTCTCGACCTAACCATAACAAAAAGCTTCACACAAAAACACATCTTCAACATTTACAGGAAACCCATAACAACAGACACACTTATCCACAACACCTCAAACCACCCTATCCAACACAAACACGCTGCCTTTAGATCCATGCTCCATAGACTTAAAGAAGTCCCAATGATCACAGAAAACATGAACAAGGAACTAGACACAATTAAATATTTAGCATACACTAATGGATACAACACCACAATAATAGACAAACCATGGTACAAAATACAAAAAAAAACACTAAAATTAACACTACAGACAGGGAAATCAAATACATCACATTACCATACATAAATAAAACAACAAACACAATAGCCCGCAAATTTCAAAAAATAGGTTACAAAATAGCATACAAAACCAATAACAAATTACAATACAAAATACAACACAACACCAACAACAAAGATAAACTACAAGCACCAGGCGTATACAAACTAAACTGCAACAAATGTAACAAATAATACATTGGACAAACAGGTTGCAGCTTTAAACAAAGAGTCGAAGAACACAAACATAACACCAACTCAACATTTTACAATCACTCAAAAGAAACAGGACACAAATACACAGACATTTATCATAATTTAGAAATCCTACACATCAACAAGAAAGGGCCACATCTCAACACACTAGAACAAAATGAAATTTACAGACACACAAAAACACAAGCAAAACATATTAAAGGAACAAACACAATACAAATCACACATACCTTTTGATACTATCGAAAACCTGCCTTTAAAACCGTCACCGCTTGACCCAACATCTCCAAGCAGTAGACACTGTTCGATCGAAAACGTTCTGTCTCAGTAAGTTTTAACAAATTTACTAAATTCAAAGTTCTGATAGTCATAAAATATTGTTTAAGTGATTCATATTATTCCTCTGTCACTCAAATTGTGCTTTAATATGGCTGCTTTTTATTACATAATTTTAATATTTCTTTTTACTTTACGGTGCAAATTATTTTGTTGCAGAATTTTCAACTTTGCTTAGTCGGGGGTTACAATGCTCTGTAATATTCGGTGATTTGGCTAGTAAATGTTGAATTATAAAAGAAGATTTTCTAAAGAGTACAGAACAATTTAAAAGAATTTTCAACACTTTTCTATATGTGAAGTAAATCTAATTATAAACAATACTCATAACACCACAGAATGTCTGGATAAAGTTGTAGACGAGAACTAGCTTCCAGTTAATGAGAGCATAGGTTTCAATTACTTGCAATCTGGTGTTGGATATTAGGATTCATCAAATAGATGCACAGAGATGTAAATAAAATGTATCTGTGTTCAAAATTGTAGAGAAGGTAAAACAAAAATACTTTGACATATATATACATTTCACAAGGAAAGAGATAGTCCAGCACAATATTGATGTACTAGAAGTATTTTAGACATTATTCAATGGAACTTATTGATCTGCAGCACATGATTCAGTTTAATAAAAATTGTGTGACGTTTCATTGGTGGATTTCTACAACAATTATTTAACTCTAGAAATGGTTATTCTGCGAGAAGTAATTTTAAACAATTCATGCTTGTGAGCTTTTTCGTAATGGAAACTACCAAATCAAAAGCTCGTACGCGTTTATCTGACAGTTACTTGGAATCAACTTTACAAATAGTAACCACTTACATTGAAATAGACATTGAACAATTCTTAGAAGAAATACACTGTCAATTTGCCCCCTAAAATAACCAATTTACAGGCTTCGTATTAAGTTTATAACATTTTCAAAGTGAAATTGAACTCGAGTCTTTATCATGATGTAAAATAAATATTCTAACATTAAAAGATAATAAAGAAAATTGTAAATGCAATTATTCCTGATTGAGTAATATCAACAATGCGACATTAAGAAGATAATAAAGAAAATTTTTAATGCTTTTATTCCTGATTCAATAATATAAATGCTGCGACAATAAAAAAGATAACACAGAAAATTGTTAATGCTTTTATTCCTGATTCAATAATATCAATACTGCTACAATAAAAAGATAATAAAGAAAATTGTTACTGATATTATTCCTGATTCAGTAATATCATCACTGCGACATTAAAAAGATAAAAAAGAAAATTGTTAATGCTATTATTCCTGATTCAGTAATATCATCACTGCGACATTAAAAAGATAATAAAGAAAATTGCTAATGTTTTTATTCCTAATTGAGTAATATCAACACTGCGACATTAAAAAGAAAATAAAGAAAATTGTTAATGCTATTATTCCTAATTGAGTAATATCAACACTGCGACATTAAAAAGAAAATAAAGAAAATTGTAAATGCTATTATTCCTAATTGAGTAATATCAACACTGCGACATTAAAAAGAAAATAAAGTAAATTGTAAATGCTATTATTCCTAATTCAGTAATATCAACACTGCGACATTAAAAAGGTAATCAAGAAAAAAAGTGTTTGTCTTTAGAATACCCGTGTAATATCAACATTGTAACACTATATACATAGCGAATTATTGACATCTGGATATATTGTTACATGTATGTACGCAATTATATGTTATAAAATAGCTGTGTATTTATAGTATTTACACATAATACAATATAAAATATAAGATAAAATATTTGAAAATCCAACCACAACTAAATAAGGCGTATTCCAGTTTTTGAACTCCGTAAAAATAGTCCTGTGGTCCGGCTCGAGAAAAATGAGTAACTACTTGGCCCGCTACGCAGTTCCAAAACGTTGATCCCTTTTCGTAATAGTTATGAACTTTCTCACACTTAGACGAGAAGCTTACAGAAACCAAAAATGTTATTTATGTTTCGTAGAGAGATGCTTTTTGTCGCGATTGTACAGGAACGTTGTAATAGATACTAAAGTTTTTATTACTTAATAACAAAGGAAACCCAGGGTGGCAGATGTAGTAAATGCTACTATAAAGTGTACGAACAAATCAGTTTCAAAATGTGGCAGTGACGTTTTGTCTAACGGGAAAAATATTGGTTATTAAGACGTATTAGAATATGTCAGAAAGGTTTTTATAGACACTTTTACACTTCAAAACTTATGTTTCGAATCTTTTTTCCAACAACTACTTAAACTAGTTGGGTAAATCATTAATTTAAACCATTGAAACACAAAAAAGCTTTTTTTCTAATATCAATAAAGGCTAGGCTATTGTTAAAAACTCTCTACTTTTGGTCAAATATTGCAAACTAGATAAAACCTAGTGGTAAATGCATTTTATTTATTCAGTTCCTTCTATGAGTCCACACTCTCCCTATATATAATTATTATCTTGTTCAAGTACTCAATCGTTAATAAAATACTTTTTATTCCCCCCCTAAGGCTTAAATAACATTTTTAAACTTGTAGTAGATGAAACTTGATGGTAATACATTTGCAAGCACAAATTCATTAAATAAATTTACTATTGAATTAATTTTATTTATATACGGGAGAAAAAACTTTTCACAAAAGTTACAAGGTATGCAATATAGTTAGCTCGTCCCATTTGGTATAAGATTAGCGATAACATATGATTTCATAAAACAGATGATTTTTTGTAATAGGTTATGTGGTAGAGCTGCTGTTTTAACGATTAGGTTATGTTACTTTATTTATATTAATTTTGTGATTAATAAATAAAAACCACCTAAAATAAAATTAATGAAGATGGCGACAAATCTATAGAAACGTGTTGTCAGTCTTTTATTATTTCACTCTTGATTGACTAATCACCGTGTTTTATTGTGTAAGAGATATATTATTTTATATTTCAGTCTTTTAACTTAAATTTGTTTAATTTAAATAGCAAAAAATACCGTATTTAATTTTACTTTTCAGTTCAGATAAACTCTATTTTATATACTAGGGGATTCGTTGCTCGTATATATGTAGCGAGGACAGTTTTCTACACAATGGTGGATATACATTTATTTACAACAAATCAAATTATAATATATAAAACATAAAATTATTATTCGCATATTTCTCTGATAACCACGAGCTCGAGATTAGTAGTAATACAGTCGCATATATTCAAGGTCATTTCAGTTGATGATTAATATCCATCATACTTTTTACAGTGATTCTTGAGTTTAGAGTTATTTAGTGTTTTGTATTCCAAAATATATTTTTTGTATCTTTGCGTCGATTTATTATAATTCTATAGCTTCCCCATCAGACTTCATTTAGGCAGAAAATATCTAAATAGGAAACACTGTTTCATTGACCAACTTCAAACAACAGCGTTTAACCCAACACGCCTGTGGTGATTATGATAAGAGCCTTCATTGTTGTTGGTGTATCGGTGCCTTGTTGGTGCATTGTTGTAGGTATATCTGTGGTAATATTGCGTTTCTATTCAGGACCTGGATCATTATCTCATTAGACTAGGTGACGGGGGAACATAAGCGACAAATCATCCGCTTTTATGTTTTATCTATAAACAAAGGTATTTTTATTATGCTACGTAATCTTATTATCTCTTTAGTTTCAAAACGCCAAAATCAATGTATTTACAATAATAATTATTAACTATATTATTATAAACAAAAATTAACTAACTTTAATATTTAAATATCCATATTCATCTATAACTCGGACACAGTGGAAAATGCCGATAGGCCTATACCAAACGAAAGCCTGACCTGAAAAGGTATACTACTGGTCATTTGTATGTACGTATAATGTAACAAACACTATACTAGAAAGAAAAAACACTACACTAGCATGAAACGACACTATAATAGAGTGAAGAGGCACTATACTAGAGTGAACAAACACTATACTAAAGTGAAAAGACATTATACTAGAGTGAGAAGATACTATAATAGGGTGAAAGACACTATTCTAGAGTGCAAAGACACTATACTAGAGTGAAAAGATACTATGCTAGAGTGAAAATACATTATACTAGGGTGAAGAGACACTATTCTAGAGTGCAAGAACACTATACTAGAGTGAATAACACTATACTAGAGTGAAAAGATACTATACTAGAGTCAAAGGACATTATGCTAGAGTAAACACACACTATACGCGAGTAGACAGACACTATTCTAGAGTGAAAATACACTATGCTGGAGTGAAAAGGCACTATAATAGCGTGAAAGGAAACTTTACTAGAGTGAAAAGATAATATAGTAGAGTGAAAAGACTCAATACTAGAGTGAAAGACACTATAATAGGGTGAAACGACACTATACTAGAGTGAAAAGGCATCATAATAGAGTGAAAAGACAATATACTAAGGTGAAAAGACATCATCCTACAGTAAAATAACACTATACTAGAGTGAAAAGACACTATAGTGAAACGACATTATACTAGAGTTAACACACACTATACTCTAGTAAAAATACGTACACTGTAGTAGAATGAAAAGACACTATAATAAAGGGAAAACGCACTATACTGCAGTGAAAAGACACTATGCTAGAATGAAAACACTCTATGCTAGACTGAAAACCCACTATGCTAGTGTGAAAACCCACTATGTTAGTGTGAAAAGACACTATGCTAGATTGAAAAGAAACTATGTTAGAGTGAAAATACACTATGTTAGATTGAAAATACACTATGTTAGAGTGAAATGACACTATGCTAGAGTGAAAGGACAATATGCTACAGTGAAAACACACTATACTACAGTAAAAACCCACTATGCTAGTGTGAAAACCCACTATGTTAGTGTGAAAAGACACTATGCTAGATTGAAAAGACACTATGTTAGATTGAAAATACACTATGTTAGAGTGAAATAACACTATACTAGAGTGAATAGACACTATAGTTAAACGACATTATACTAGTTAACACTATATATATAGTTATATATAGTTAACACACACTATACTCTAGTAAAAATACGTACACTGTAGTAGAATGAAAAGACACTATAATAAAGGGATAACGCACTATACTACAGTGAAAAGACACTATACTAGAGTGAAAAGATACTATACCAAGTAATATTAAGAACTATTTTTTTTAAGTCACTTCCTACTTAAGATGATTAAGAAAAAAAAATTTTTATTATTTTTCTATTAGGTAATTATAATTAATATAAATAAAATAACATAACCTATGCATTAAACAGATGTTCTACCACATAACCCATATCATATAACCATATAGTCATATGTTACCACTTATGTTAGGAGAAATGGGACGAAATAACTATATTTCAAACCTTGCCCCTTTTTTGAAAAGTACTTACTTACTACTTACTTACTAGCCAACGCCCACTCTTGGCTGTTCGGCCATTTGGTGGCGCGCTGACCAGTAGAGGCGAGAAATCTCTTCTTCCTTCGTGTCGTTCAGGGGTCTATGGTTCAGAGCTGTACATGACTGGAGGTGCTCAGCTGTCATGTCCTCCCCGCTGTCATAAAGGGTGCATCTGGGAGACGAGAAGACGTGTATCTTGCTTAGGTGTGCAGCTAGGTAGTCGTGTCCAGTTGTGAGTCTAAAAAGTGCAACCCCGTCCCGGGGTAACATGTTGTTAATTGGCCCGTTTTCGACAAGAGTAGCCCAACGTTTATTAAGAGATGCTTCCCTTAAGTAGGCTTGAGTGCTTCTCTTTATTGCAACATTTATTTGTATTTTTATGGAGGGGAGCGAAGTTGCTACGCTCGGCTGTGGGAGCGTTGTTCCTTTTTTTGCCACTGAGTCGGCTAATACATTACCTCTTATATCCACGTTGCTGGGGATCCATTGTAATTAAATTTTCCATCCCCTATTGATTATTTTTGACAAATTTTGACGACAGGCTAGAGTGGATCTGCAGTCGGTCTTCTTGTTATTTGTTACGGCCATTATTGCAGCCATTGAGTCTACAAGAAAGACTGCTTGTCCGGTGTCTTTATTTTCTTCATTTCGTTTGATGCGGCTAGTATGGCGGTTATTTCACCGTCAAAGCTACTTTGGTTGTTGCCACCTGCTAGCGATCCTTCGAAAAGATTACAGTAATAACCAGCTCCAGTCTGTCCTTTGTCTGGGAGGCACGATCCATCGGTATATACATGTAGCCACTGTGTCTCTGGATAGACTGTGTTGATGGTTCTGAGGGCTGCAGCCTTTAGTTCTATTGGGTTACAATCTTTCTTTGGGATATTGTGGTCAAGAAGATTTAGGATTCCCTTGGGCAGTGAATTGAACACTTCATGTGTCCTGATATCTATTGTATGAGTGCCAATGTTGATGTTGTATTTCTTAATCAACTCTTTATATGTGGTTATCGGATTTGATTGTGTGTTAAGCCTCGTTGTGGCTTCTTTAAAGTTTGCCCATCGGTGGCTGTAGTCCTTTTGTTTCTCTCCCGAAACCCGAGGCTGAGTTTGTCTCTTCTAATCTGCATTGGCTCTGTTTCCAACTGTGCCTCCATTGCTGCTATCGGGGTCGATTGTGGTGCACCAGTGATGACTCGGAGCACTGCATTTTGGGTTCTATCCAAGATTTGGGATGTGGTGTTTGGTGCTGTGATTGTTGCTTCAGCTCCGTACTCGAGTATGGGGCGTATATATGTTTTGTACGCTGTGTTCAGTACATCCTGATTTGCTCCCCATGTTGTGGCAGTTAGGCGTTTCAGCAGTCTTGCTCTTTTAATGGCTCTGTTGGCGCTTTCTTTGATGTGTGGTTTCCAGGTCATTTTGGAATCTATTGAAACTCCCAGGTATTTGCAGATATTGCTCTCCATGAGTTCGCTATTCCCGTATCGCAGAGAGATTTCAGGCCGCCTTGTTGAAAGTGTAAAATGTTGGTAAATTGATTTATTCGCATTCACACACATCGCGTTACTCTCCGTCCAAAGCAGCAGGTTAATTAGTGCCCTGTTTATTGCTTATTCTAGTGATTTGATGTTGCTACCACTAGCCGAGAGAATTAGATCATCTGCACAGAGTAGGCCTTGCACTCCAGGCAATGCTCGAACTGCCGCTAGTACGTCATTGATCATCAAATTAAAGAGTATACAACTGATTACGGCTCCTTGTGCCAATCCCTGTCTTTGGATACGATATTTGGACATTCCTCCTTTATATCTTACTCTAATAAGTCGTTGCGACAGAAAGGATTTGATCCACTTAAATAAATTGTCCCTAACTCCACTTTGGGCTAGCTTGTGTATGGGTATTTCTCTCCAAACGGTGTCGTAGGCATTTTTTAGGTCTATTATTACAGACAGGGTGAACATTTTCCTTTGGAAGCCGTCTTCGACACACTGTGAGAAGTATACTACTTGATCCATTGTACTTCGTCTCGGTCTGAATCCTGCTTGGTCATCGTCGATGGTGTTGTGTAAATCGAAGAATTGGCTCAGTCGGCGGGCAACCATTCTTTCCATTACTTTACTGCATGCACTCATTAGAGCAACTGGTCTGTAGCTTCCTGCTTCACTGATAGGTTTGCCCTTCTTATGGATTGGCACTATTTCACCTTTTCGCCATTGATGAGGTACATGGCTAGCCCAGGATAGGTTCACTATCTCCAAGAAGAGCAATTTTGCCTTTTGGCCCAAGTTAATAAGGAATTCCTAAAAAAATACGATCCACACCTGGAGCTTTCCTGGATGCTTTGTTTTTGTTTCCTGGAGTGCTTGTTCCAACTCGGCCAACGTGAAATCCTCTGAGCATATTCTGCTGTCTTCTCTAGTTGGGCATGAGCTTTTGGGCTGCTTTAACAGCTTTTTGTATGCACTTTTAGGCAGGTTTACACGACTGATGTTCGCATAGTGCTTACACAGTAGGTTAGCGATATCTCGTGGTTCAGTATAGCATCTTGTTTCTTTCATGAAGGGTTCTTGCTCTGCAAGCGGTGAGTCACTATTTAGTCGCGATATAAATTTGTGTGCTTTTGCCCCATCTCTCCGAAAGTCAAGGGTGCCTAGAAATTTTTGGAAGGATTCTCTTTTAGACTGTTTTATTTCTTTTTGAAGTTGTGCTTGTGCCCTGCGTAAGGCCGAACAGTCGAGGATATCATTTATTCTTTCTGCTTTACTTCTTGCTGCATTCCTTATATTTTTCAGTTCATTTAGTTTGTTACTCCAGAAGGGCCGGTAGGCTTTGACCTGACATCTTGGTATGCAGGACATGCAGCATTCTAGGATTGTTTTATTAAAGCTCTCGACAGCTTTCTCCAGCGAACTCCAGTCAATGCTTTCTGCTACGATGTCGTCCGTAAGTGCGCGATACGCCGTCCAGTTTGCCTTCACAAAATTCCATCGGGGAGCTCTAGATGGAGGTTTGAGCGTTTTAACTAGGCTTGTATGTATCAGTATTGCTCGGTGTCCGCACCCTGCTGCGTCATCCAGAAGCCTAACTTTAGTTTTTTGAGACGGTTGTGGATCCAGGATCACCAGGTCCGGTCTAGTAGTACTGCCAGAGTACGACAGGAATGTTGGGGGTGTTTCAACCACTTCCAATAAATTGTCGTCAACCATATCTTCTACCCTTTCACCGGCTCGGGTCGTCGCGGAGTAACCCCGTCTTGTGGACGGGCTGTTGAAGTCTCCAACTATAATGCTGTTTGTTTGAAGCGTGGCTTCCACGTATAAAGTTGGCAGTACATTTCCCGGTGGGTTGTAAAGGCTGACAATGCTGAAACATTTTTTACACTTCCAGACTTCGACGAGAACAATTTCGGCCTTGTCCCCTTCCCGCATCTCATGGAGGGTCTTAAACTTAGCACGCAGGTCACTTTTTATTCCGGCAATAATTCCTGATGCTATTTGTCGAGATCGATTCAGCGTGTAAGTCATGTAGTTAGCTATGTTGTAGTATTGGATATTGTCCGTTGCCGCTCCGGCTTCGGCTATAAAATATATATCTACGTCGAAATTGATGACGTTTCGTTTAAATTCTACACATTTACTGCTGTTGAGGCCTCCAGAATTCCAATACAGAATGCGGAGGTTCGCGTCCAGGTCCTGAGAAGGACCGTTTAAAACTCTTGTTTTTTGTTGAAGGCCTCTCATTTTATGGTCAGCGTGCTGAAGGCGAGCCTCGTGTTGATCGTTCAGTTATTTCTGGCAGGGGGCACCACGTGCAGGCGATCAACATCACCCCCCTTTTTTGAAAAGTTGTTCCCACATATAAAACTAAATTTAAATCTTAAAGGAAGGGCCTGACGAACTCTCGTTTTGGGTTAACTCGGAATTTAAAAAGGTTTTACTTTGTTCACATTGCTCCTCACTACTGATATGCAAACATCTATGAACGGTAAATGCTTTATGTGAGTTAAAATAAGCTTATATTCTAACTCTAAGTTTAAGTGTCTACCTATAACTTGTAAACACATAAAATGGAGAACGACAGTGCTAAAGTACTGAAGGTGGCGGCTGCTTCAAAGAACCTATTTTGGGCCCAACTTGATGTGTTTATCTAAAAGGAGCTTAGGGTTAAGTACAAATACTTGTGCCTGACGCTCCAACGCTACGCCATTTATAGAAGCCTCATTTCTTTCTTATAGCCTTTAAACGGGTTCCGTTACGTTTGATAAAGGATATTGAATGTAGCGAGAGAACGAACGTAACAATAAAGAGGGCTACTCGAGCATTACGGAAGCTACGCACGAAATTTAAAGATAACTTTGCCCTTTGTTAAACCAAAAACATACAAACTAAATATGCTAAATAAATAATAACAAAACGTATTTAAAGTCAATTTCTACTAAGGTCGACAAACAAATTATTTTAATTATTTTTTACTAAATAATTAAAATTAATATACACAAAATAACAATACTTGTACCTCACACCATCTGTTCTACCACAAAATTATCCGTTTTGTGAAATCATATGTTATTACTTATTTTGAGCAAAATGGGAAGAAATATACCTATATATGCGACGCTCGGTAGCGTACGTGCTAGTATTCTACTACATTTTTTTATTTTTAGTAGTGACCTTTTGTGTTCTTTATATCTTTCAGTGAAAGATATGCCTGTTTGTCCAATATAGAACTTATTGCAGTTGTTGCATTTTAGTTTGTATACTCTTGGGTTATTGTAGGTGTTGGTATTGTTTTAATGCTGAGTCTGATAGCTGTTTGGCTTTTATTTATTGTTCTGTAAGCTACATTGTATCCTGCTTTTTTGAATTGTTGCGCTATTTTATTTGTGAGTTTGTTTATATATATGAGGGTGATGAATTTGTTTGTGTTCGTGTTTTTGTTGTTACTATATTTGTTGAGTATTTTTCTGTGCAGTTTGTCTATTAAATAATTGTCATATCCATTTTTGTGTGCAAAATATTTGATTGTGTTTAGTTCCTCTGTGTAGTTAGTTGTGGACATAGGTATTTTAATTAGTCTGTGTAGTAAATGTTTGAGTGCTGCGTGTTTATGTTATATTGGGTGGTTCGATGAATTATGTATCAATGTGTCTGTCATGGTTGGTTTGCGGTATATGTTGAATTCATGTTTGTTTTGATTTTTTGTTATGGTGATGTCTAAGAAATTCAATGTTTTGTTGTTTTTAAACTCTGCAGTGAACTGGATATTTTGTGTATTTTGTTTATATGTGTTTGGAGTTGTTGGCATTGTCTTATGTTTCCCCAGTACAGTATTATAACGTCATCTACATATCTGTGCCAATATATTATCTTATCTGCGTGTTTGTTGTTATTTATGATTTTATTCTCTTCTATGTGTTGTAGGAATACTTCTGTGAGAATGCTAGAAATCGGTGAACCCATTGGTAGGCCTTGTTTCTGTGTGTAATATTTGTTGTTGTGAGTGAAGTAGTTCTGTTGTGTAATGGTGTTCAAAATGTGTATAATTTCTTTTGTGATATTTTCTGGAGTGTTGTTAAGTATTAGATTGTCTCGTAATATGTTTAGTGTTTCTGTGACTGGGATATTGGTATATAGGTTTATGATGTCAAACGATGCTAAGGTTGAGTTATGAGGGATTTCAATGTTCTTTATTTTGTTT
Organism: Prosapia bicincta; assembly: GCA_036971475.1. Taxonomy (NCBI): domain Eukaryota; kingdom Metazoa; phylum Arthropoda; class Insecta; order Hemiptera; family Cercopidae; genus Prosapia; species Prosapia bicincta. The sequence goes on from JBAIZL010000002.1 coordinate 168,755,511, forward strand.
ACTAAATCTATTGTGTTCTTTATACATGTGTGTCTCTAGTTTTATGTGTTTTCTAATAGTTCTATCCATATAGCGTGCTAGTTTGTGTGCGGGTGATTGTTGGCTGTTGATTATCGATCTTATTGGTGTTCCTTGTTTATGTAGTTTAGGAAGTGCTTGTAAAGTAAGGGCCGTAGGTCTTATTGCTTTAAGGTATTTTTTCTCTGTCTTAGATATTACGTGTTTTGCTGAATTAATTATGTTTTTAACTGTGTTGTGATATTCGTTTGTTGGGTCTTTATTTGTTTCTGCGATGTTGTTTGCCGTAATGTATTTATTAATTTTATTGTTTAATTCCGGCGTGTGTATAATAACTGTAGTATTACCTTTATCTGCGTTTACGTACTTTAAATCGTGTTCTCTGGCTTTTTGTTTTAGTGATTTGGCTGTCTGTATTTCATTGGTGTGTTATGCTCTTTTGGGTCTTGTGTGTTTCTATTGTGTTACTAATTAAATGTCTTAAGTGTCTATATATATATATATAAGTTATATAAACATTTTATGTGAACATTTCATAATTAAATGCGTGCTAGGAAAATTCCTGCTTACGCAGCTTTAGTATTATATAGGTGTGAGAACAGAGCCCCGGCAGTGTGTAAGTCGCCTCTGTATCGCACAGACGTTTTCCACTCCGATTGAGTGCATATCAATTGTATTGTTTTATTAAGAAAAATTTATGTAACAGTTTTCTAAATTAATTGTTTATTAAATTCAAAGGTTTGTAAAAATAAAAATCATTTTTAAAAACCTTTCTTGCTTAATATAAAACGTAACTGGCGCAGTCGGTAGGACACCTCAAGGAAGTTAGCGAATATAACGTCCGTCGGTTTTAACCGTTAATTGAGGAAACTTTAAGTAGAGTGAATATCTACAACCACTTAATAGAGCGAATATCTATTAAGAGCACGAGTGAATATCGTGTAAGTGAAAAGTGAAAAGTGAAAAGTGAAAATTGTTCAAATGAGCAAAGTATTTTGGATCAACTTGTAAGTAGATCTTAAGATATAGAATTAGGAAAAAGTAGAGTTAATACTTTTTAATTTTATATAATTGATTTTTAATTTTATTATTTTAAAGAAAATAATATTAAATAATGGCAACGCCAATATTAAAAAAGGAGTATCTTGACATGATACCCGAGTATAGTGGAGAGCCCACTATGCTCCACAGATTTATCTCAATATGTGATAAGATAGTAAATAAGTTTTATGTAAGCGAAAATCCAGAGGATTTTCAAAATGAGTATCTGTTCTCCTCTATTCTTTCTAAATTAAAAGGCCAAGCGCTGGAAATGGTTGTAAACTCTAACTCTTACAATTGGCACGAAACTAGAAAAGTATTATTAATTAGTTATTCAGACAAAAGAGATTGTTTCACATTAAACTTAGAGATGTCAGAATTAAAACAAGAAAGTAACGAATCACCATTTCAATTCTATGAGAAAATTCAAAAGTTACTAAATTTACAAATTTCATTTTTTATGAATAAAGAGCCTCAAAGGCAGATGGCTAAAGACATTTTAATAGAATACGTTCAGAAACTAGCTTTAAGAGTTCTCCTTAGGGGTTTGCATGAACCCATCGGGTCACTAATGCGTACCAAGAACCCTAACACTCTTAGTGAAGCACTTAATATGCTCACAAACGACTTTCAATTTAAAAATAATAAAATGTTTACTCAGCCAAGCAAACAACCAGTCTTTCAGAAAAGCCAAACTCATAACGTAAGAAGACCAATACATACTGAATTTAAATACCACCAAATACCTAAACAACCTTATCAACACCCAAATCCTTCCTATAGACCACCAACATTTGCTAATCACGGTCAGCCTCAAAGGGGACAACCAAACAACAACACTACTAAACCTCAGTATCCTCAGCGAAATACGGGTTATCAACCTACCCCTATGAGTATTTCCACTAGACAGACAGACAGGCCTTCTAGACAAACGAATTTGTATCAAATGACCGGACAAGGAGCCGAAAAAGACGATTACACTATGTACCAGACTAACGGACAAGAATCATTCGCTTTTGAAGAAGATCTCGGGAAAGAAGAGTACTTCGAAGAATCCCAAAATTGAACCGACAACTACGAAGAAGAGACCGTTAAAATCGATCAGGACGATTTTTTAGGACATACAAGCCTCGGAATCGATTTTCAATAATGAATCTACAAAGCGAAAATAACGAGCTACCATTTATATACCACACAAACACCAAATCTAGAATATTAATTGACACAGGCAGTACTAGATCATTTATGCGAAAATCTTTAGGCTGGAAAAATTTTAAAACAAGCATTAAAAAAGAGCCGTTTGAAGTAATCACCGCACACGGCACTTCAAAAGAAAATTTTTGCTGCACCATACCTCTGTTGTCTAAAAAAGCAATTAAATTTTATTTATTTGACTTTCATCAGAATTTCGACCTATTACTCGGGCTAGACAATATAAAGGATTTAGGAATAAGCATAGACATTATAAATAATAAATTAATACTTTGTGATGAGGAAATCCCTATTCAATATTTTAACACTGAAAAAGGAAGTTGTAATAAAACGGACAGCACGTCAATAAAGCAGGAACAATTTAGTTATGTTATACAAGCCCGCACTAGCCAAACAGTTAAATTAAAAATACAAAATATTCATAATGGAGAAGGTATTTTACCACACAAAAAAGTGAACGGATTAGAAATTCCGCAGTGTATAGTTTCAGTGTATAAGGGTGAAGCCTATTGCCCTATTATAAACAATACGGAAGAAAATGTAAAATTAACAATAAGTAAACCATTAGAAGTAAAATCTTTAGAGGAATATAATATTTTCAAACCTGATACAATGCAAACGAACACTAATTTCAATATGATCGATTATAAACAAACAAAATCAGGAAGTAAAAATTTCGATTTATCAAAATTTAGGATGGAACACATGAACTTGGAAGAAAAATCCGCCGTAACAAATTTATTAAAAGAATATGCTGATTTATTTCATATTGATGGAAACAATTTAACCTTTACCAACCAAATAAAACATGTTATTAGGACTACTGATGAAATTTCCGTGTACTCTAGAAATTATAGATATCCAGAGATTTACAAGAACGAAATTAATAAACAAACTGAGGACATGCTTGAACAAGGAATTATTAGACCTTCAAATTCTCCATGGAACTCTCCTGTCTGGATTGTACCCAAAAAACAAGACACTTCTGGCAAAAGAAAATTTCGATTAGTAATAGATTTTAGAGGATTAAACAAAAAAACAATTGACGATAAATTTCCCTTGCCAAACATTACCGACATATTAGATAAATTAGGACGATCTCAGTATTTTACGACTTTAGATTTAGCCTCAGGATTTCACCAAGTAGAAATGGATAAAAATAGAATAGAAAAAACAGCGTTTTCAACAGAAACAGGACACTACGAATTTTTAAGAATGCCCTTTGGACTAAAGAATAGCCCCCCTACATTTCAAAGAATTATGAATAATATTCTGAGAGGCATCCAAAATGAAACATGTTTAGTTTATTTAGACGACATTATAATTTACTCCACTAGCCTCCAAGAACATATACAAAGACTTAAAGAAGTATTCGACAGATTACGCAAAGCCAACTTTAAAGTACAGCTGAATAAAACAGAATTTTTAAGAAAAGAAGTAGCGTATCTAGGGCATGTTGTTACACCGGAAGGCGTAAAACCTAACCCAGCAAAGATTTTGGCAATCAAAGACTATCCAATACCTAAGACCACCAAACAAATTAAAGGCTTTTTAGGACTATTAGGCTATTATCGAAAATTTATTAAAAACTTCGCCAAGATAACAAAACCCTATACTAACTGTTTAAAGAAAAATGCAAAAATAAATATAGAAAATCCAGACTTTATAGAATGTTTTGAAACATGTAAAAATATATTGACTAATGAGCCCCTTCTACAATACCCAGATTTTGAAAAGGAGTTTACTCTAACGACAGACGCGAGTAATTTTGCACTAGGAGCAATTTTAAGCCAGGACAAAAATGGAAAGGACCTTCCTATAGCGTATGCCAGCAGAACTTTAAACGACAGCGAAACTAATTACTCCGCGATTGAAAAAGAGTTATTAGCGATCGTATGGGCAACTAAACATTTCAGGCCTTATTTATTTGGAAGAAAATTTAAAATTTATACAGACCATAAACCTTTACAATGGTTATTTTCAGTTAAAGAACCAAATTCCAAGCTTTTAAGATGGAGATTAAAATTAGAAGAATATGATTATGACATAAGATACAAAAAAGGCAAATTAAACCAAAACGCAGATGCCCTGTCTAGAATACAATTGAACATTACTAATAAAAGGTCAACAAACACCCAACACACTGTAGAACCAGACCTTGATTTATCTCCAGCTGGATTAATCCAACGTTTCTTCCCGGAATTAAATGAAGATAACGAGTCTATGGTCGTACAACTCGACGCAACAGACAACGCCAACTTAGAGTACAATCAAGAAAGTGATAGTCAAACCGTGCACTCCAATTTTGAAGGAAACACCCAAATTGAAATACCAATTTCCGACGAGCCTGTAAACTTTGGGAAAAATCAAATATTTTTGTCACTAGTAAAATATGAGCCAAAGAAAGTAAAAATTATAAAACTATTCGGAACTTCAAAAATTCGTTTAATAGTCGAAATATCAGAAAATAATTTTAAAGAAGACATAGTTAACTTTGTAAAATCATATTTGGTACCCAAAATAAAATATAATCTATATTTTGAAGACGATTTTTATGAGAGATTTGCATCATGCATAGCCAAAAATTTCAAACAAACTGTACTAAATTTAGTTAAGTGTAATAAAAAACTCTTAGACCTAACTTCGGAAGAAGATACCCTAGAAACAATAAGTAATTATCATGTTAGCAAAACCAATCACCGAGGGATACAGGAAACATACGAACAAATTAAGCGAAGATATTTTTGGCCTAATTTAAAATCACTAATCCAAAATTTCATAAATCAGTGTGACATATGTCAAAGAACCAAGTATGACAGAATTCCCTTACAACTAGAAATGAACTTGACACCTACAGCTGCAAGGCCTTTCCAGATAATTCACATCGACACTATCTCTTTAGAGAAGAATGCGTTTATCAGCATTGTCGACAGTTTCACAAAGTATGCTCAAGCTTATCGCTTGGGAAGCTCTCAAGCTACAGAGATTGCAGACAAGTTATTAGATTACTTTGCGCAGTTCTGCTTACCAACAGTTATTATCTCAGACAATGGAACGGAGTTTAATAACAGAATTGTGAAGGAGATATTAGACCTGTATAAAATCAAAATCCATTTTATCAGTACACAAAACCCCCAATCAAACGGATTATGTGAAAGATTCCATTCCACCTTAATAGAACACATAAGGCTGTTAAATAATCAAATCGAATTTAAAAAAGACAGTATAATTAAGAAAGTCAAATATGCTATAATTGCCTATAACAATAGCATACATTCAGTCACAAAATTAACGCCGTGCGAAGTCTTATTTGGACACATAAATTCAAACAATTTATTAGATATAGATTTAGACAAACAAATTGTAAATGACTACGTTTTAAACCATAAGGAAAAAACAAAAATACTTTATGAAAACATTAGGGATAGCAATCAAAGAATTAAAGAAAAAGTTTTAGAAAAAAGGAATGTAAACAAAGAACCACTTCCAGAAATTTCATCTGAAGTTTATATAAAATCAGTTCAGAAGCAAAGCAAAACTAAAAACAGATATAGCAAGGAAGAAATAGCTTCGATAGATAAAGAAAGAAAAACTGGAAAAATAAAGCCTAGACATCATAACACAAAAGACAAAATACATTTGTCGAAAATTAAAAGGCCTAGGAAGATAAAAATGTAATTAATGACCAAAATTCTTCTTGTTCATATTCGACACAATCAAATTAAAATCCCTACCATACCTTTGTCCACTAGTTCTATGCAAGAAACTTTATTAAACTTTTAAACAACATTATTTTTATTAATTGTATGTGTTACAAACTTTTGTAATTAATTAAATGATATGTAATTAATTATGGTAATAAATATTGTTAATTATTTGAAATATGTTAATCACAAAAAGAAATGTAATTGAAGAAAATTAGAAACTATACTCTTAAAGAGATAACAAAACAAAAAGAATTCTTATAAACTGACTAGAATCCTTATCGAATCTATAACAGGCAAGTTGAATGTAAATGATGGTAGAAATTATGAAAAATTATATAAAACTTTTATTGTAATCAATGTAAATTTTGTAGAACAAAAATTAGATTCTGATAACAATTGTATATGTTATAAACATTTTGTATCTATCCTATGATAGAAAAGACTCATTATAAATTGTATTAATCAAATTCCAAATACTTTTGCTCAGTTGAATTATAATGAACAGAAAATTAGACTGTAAAATGCCCATCATCAAAAACAATAACGCCTACAAACTACGAGGATACTGCGTTGGAAATCGCAGACAACCCATTTAACTGGATCTTGGAAATCAACCTTTGCCTGGTGACTTTCTCCAGTGAAGAGGACTTCAACCCATACCGAAAATTGCCCTTTACGGAGGCCTATTCAGCAGCTTATATACTTCGCCCTCATCAAGAAGATGAAGAGGACCTCAACCGATGCCGAAACTTCGCCAACCCCCGAAGTTCTCTTTAGGGATGGAGGAGTTATATAAACATTTTATGTGAACATTTCATAATTAAATGCGTGCTAGGAAAATTCCTGCTTACGCAGCTTTAGTATTATATAGGTGTGAGAACAGAGCCCCGGCAGTGTGTAAGTCGCCTCTGTATCGCACAGACGTTTTCCACTCCGATTGAGTGCATATCAATTGTATTGTTTTATTAAGTAAAATTTATGTAACAGTTTTCTAAATTAATTGTTTATTAAATTCAAAGGTTTGTAAAAATAAAAATCATTTTTAAAAACCTTTCTTGCTTAATATAAAACGTAACTTATATATATATATATATATATATATATATATATATATATATGTGTGTGTGTGTGTGTGTGTGTGTGTGTGTATAGTAACGAAGTTGTGAAGGTTATTTAGTATTTTTGTTGGCCCCACATCGTGGACAGCGCGATCCCCCGATTGGAACCCCTTAGATTTCTTTGTATGGGGATACATGAAGACATTAGCGTATGTTAAAAAGTCGGATAATAAACATGTACTTTTACACAGAATCATGATTGCTACCCGAGAACAGTCCAATAATGTTAGAAAATGCAATGTCCTCTTTAAATCGTGCTGGAATGTGTATTAATAATGAAGGTGCATATTTGGAGCAGCTCTTGTAATACCGTTATCTATGTATATTAGGTAGTTTTATGATTAATACTGTAGATTATTTAAATTATTTAATATTGGCCTATACTGCGTATAGTTAAGAACGGAGTTAGGGCTACTTCGTTAGGAATGCGTGATATTAATAATTTTAAATTTTCTGTGTTCCTTAATAAAATTAAATTACAAAAACAACTTTTCCGTTTTTATTAAGTTTATTTAATATATTGTTTTGAGAATAAAATTGTCTAACTTTATTTAACATTTTTTTATAGGCAATTTATTGGAGTAATTTTATTCCAAACGCAAAAAAGTGTTTCCGACCATATTCTTATTTTGCTTTGCCCCGAATCTGTGTTACAATTTTGGAAATATAGTTCTGGGACATTCTTTATACGATTTGTCAGCTCAATTTAAAACGTATCGAATAACAAACTCAATTAACACTCTAAAAATTTAAGTGTGAGTTAATTTCTACTATTGAATCCACCTTCGCAAATCACCTCATGGACACTAAACACTCATGCAAAAGTATGGAAAATAACATGAGCATCCTCCACACATCCAACAAAGGCCATAAATTAAACACACTAGAACAGTTTGAAATATATAGACATAGCAACACCCATAAAAATGACATCTTAAATGAACAAACACGGCACAGATCACACATACTTTACGATCACATCACTTCTAACTTTCAAAAAATTGGTACCGAGGAAGCACAACAGCAGCATTCCTAGCGGCAAAAATACGAGGCTTTTTTTTTACATACGAGTATATATATAAATATATATATATATATATATATATATATATATATATATATATATATATATATATATATTTATATATATATATTTATTTATTTATATAACGTGTTGTTTTTGGTGGCTTGGTAATATTCAAGTATTGTCCGAAGTTTAGAAATAGGTTTGCCCAAAAAGCGCATCAAGCAAATTAATCGGTTTTGGTGTGTATTTTCAACCTTCGTCCTTTCCCAAATAAAGCATTCTTTGTGCCAGGCTTATACCTCCTGATGCCCCCTCATCACATTCCTAAACAGTTTATTTCCATAGTTTATGTGAGGGGACTTTATGCCTGATACAGTCACGTCCATCTGGTTATACACAGAACTGTTCAATATAACATTTGCACGATTACATAATACGAGGTGTGTTCTTGTAACAATACTTTAATTTAGATTTTTAAATATATGTGTGTGTGTGTGTGTGTGTTTGTGTGTGTGTGTGTGTGTGCGCGCGCGCGCGTGTGTGTGTGTGTGTCTGTATTAAACTTGATATAATCGATTACTTCTCCGATTTCCCAGTGAATATTACAATTAGTCAGTGACAACGCATCATCGATCCTTTGTTGATAGATTGTACGTAAAGCTACACTACCGTTACATGTAAAACAATCTTCTGATCTATGACGTCATAAACTCCAGGTGATTCACTCTCACGTCAATAAATAATTCACCGTCGACAGAAGCCTTATAAATTCCAGGGATACGTTTGTGTATCTACGTCAGGAAGCTTTGGTTTTATTTCTAAATTTCTTCAGTTAGTTTTCACTCTTCATGTATCTTGTTCAATTTTTTAATCGTTAATCAAATACATTTTATTCATCTACTCAAGTTCCAATATTTTTTTAAACATGTAGCGGATGACACTTGAAGTTATTACCAGTTGTTACCACTTGAAATTATTATTTAGTAATTAAATTTAATAAATAATTTTAGGTTTATATGGGAGAAAAAAGGTTTCACAAAAGGGGAAAAGTAGGCAATAGAACTATTTCGTCCCATTTGGCTTAAATTAAGTACGATCATATGATCTCATTATACAGCTGATTTTATGTTATAGATTATGTGGTGGAACAGCTGTTTTAACAAAAACGTTATGTCACTCTATTTATAGCATTTGTAATTATTTAATAAAAAGTGACTAAACCACCTCTGTTTGTTGACCGAGGTAGGAATTGACCTTTTCTCTTGTTTTTACGTACAAGAATAAACGGAAAGTGTTCTTCCATATCCTACAACATTTTTAATATTAGGATGTAAACAGAACTTGGTTTTAAAAACGTAACGCTACGACCGACGATAAACATCTGTTATAACCTAACTTATGCAGACGTAAGAGTTTAGTTTGATGATACCTCTTTTCTTTTGGGTTACTAAGGGTTGGTTACACGCGTGGCGGAAGAGGTGTAAGGTAAGACAAACGGAATAAAGTTTACTATTTACATCGTTCTAGGAGTCACGTGGGCCCTGACCCTCATGATATAGTTCGTATCTCTGACATACGACCACCCAGAGGCAACTTACATCTGTTATAACCTTACCTGAAGGTTTAGTTTGATGTTACCGCCTTTGTATTGGGTCACTAAGGGTTGGTTACACGCGTGTCGGAAGAGGGGCAAGGAAAGACAAACGGAATAAAGTTGAGTTTTTACCTCGTTTTAGGAATTACGTGGGTCCTGACCCTCGTGGTAATGTTCACCTCTCTGACATACGACCACCCAGAGGTAACTTACATCTGTTTCCACACACGTTATCTGACACGGAAACCACCTTCATATTATCAAATACACTATCGTTGACTGGTATATTAACTTTATCTATACCAATACTTATATTAAAAAAATAAGAGGGCTATTCAAGGACACGTATAACGTTTACTTTATACGTTAACACCAAAAGTTCAATCTGGGGTTACTGAACAGATTTCTGCCCATGACAAGCGACAGTTGTTTTTCCACACTATTCAGCTCTGGTAAATCTTTTGTTTTCGTCTCGTGACCAATCGTTTCTTCGACTCTTGAAAAAACTTATCTATCTGTTTACATTTTTAGCTGCTTTCTAATTTTGGTGTGGCCGCTACAAGTTTAAGAACGTTCGAAGAATATTTGGTGGGAGTAATTTACGTTCAAAATGTCCTTTAATTACAAATGAAGTAGAAAGGACTAAATTTTTATGAGTTTCTATTCATCGTAAACTTTGTTTTAATCGTAAATACCTATTGAAGCATATTGTCACCACAATCTAAAAGAATGTATTTCATTGACACTAAGATTCTGATGTACAATCACAATGCAATACAAATACCTAATATTCTAAAACAGTGATTATTCTCATACTTGATTTTATATCACTATAATGACGAAATTCCAAACAATAATAACAATTTGCGATTTAGAGTGCCTCAAGTGTAAACGTACTATGCACAAGTATCTTAATATCCGTTGTGGTTTTAATGTAAAATATGAATAAAGGTGTGAAAGAGAATGTTAGGGAACTCGGTTTTAGGTAAAACTTTATAAGCTGGCGCTTGGGGGCTACGGAACTTGGTGAGAGGCCGAGGACGAGAGGAGGGTGGAGGTGCCCGCAAGATCATTTTAAAAACATCGCCAATTCATATGGTTGTCTCAATATTTTATTACTTAATAACAGTTTATAATGTGTAGTAAAAACAAACAAACACATGTAAATAGCGTTCACGGAAACGTGCTAGTAGGATTGTCTAGGCATTAGGAAGGGTAGGCCGCGAATCATGGCCTAGAAGAGGGATGATGACAGTGCCTGATGTTTTATAGACGACGGATACAAAATGTCTACTCGAGAGCCAATACCAGTTTAAAGATTGAACTATAGCTTGAATCAGAAAGACGTTATGATCACCAACCCAAAGAGAGTGAGTTGGTTCCCGATGACCAATCAGGAATTAGATATGTTGAACTGTAGCGATGCATTTTAAACTTAATCAATTTCTTCCACTAGTTTGCACTAGGATGTAAACACTTTACTATAGTAGTGCTTATATGTTTGTGTAAATGAGGAAGACCGTTTGTCTTAAAACCCGAATTGCTACTGCTTACCAATTCCTTTCAGCTAGTCTAGATCTAATATTAAACAAGTAAAAAGTAAAGTCAAGTCTATTACTACTTGGGTAAACAAAGACAAGTTTTACTTTAGTTAACTTTCATTAAATAATTACAAATAATATAAATATGAAATAATTCTATATTATATATATATATATATATATATATATATATATATATATATATTTCACAGACTTATATGAATAATGAATAAATTTAAAATATTTCAAAAACAAGAATACTTTTAATGAATATATTACATATATATATATATATATATATATATATATATATATATATATACGTTTGTTTTTTAAATATTTTTAATTTATTTACTATATTTACTATATTTATTGAAAACATATCACCATATTTAATATATATATATATATATATATATATATATATATATATATATATATATATATATATATATAATATCAAATGTGTTTTCCTGTTAGAGTATTTTTAAGATTAAATAATATTCACTAATACAGGAAAATTTAATTTATTGAATAATATACTCAAAGCTTTTCGTTGGTTGACATTAACAACATCCTCAGGAATTGCAATACTAAGAATGATAAAAGAACTGTTTAACAAATATGAAGCTACTAGATAAAGCATTACACAGTAGCCAAATCTATTACAATATTGCCAAACCTATTCCACTGCTGCCACAACATTATATACATTGAACATAGTATGGAATTTAGAACGTATTTGAATTTGTTCATCTATTAATTTGTTATCAATATTATGCCGGTATATTTCAAATGCTTCACATACGTTCATTTTTAACCCTTTATTTACTTCTTTTATAATTTTCATATTATTTATATTAGGAAACATATGATTATTATTAATACAATGGGTTGCAAAATTAGACTTATATATATTTGGTTTTAAAAAAGCAATAAATGTTCTTATACCTTTCTTTTAATTTTTTCTTTGTTTGTCCTATATAAACTTTATTACAAAATTCACATTCTAATTTATATACTACATTTATCTCATGTATAGGCCTACTATTTATATTATTATTATGGTTAATTATATTTATTATTCTATTATTGGTTCTATATGCAATTTTTATGTTTTTATTAGTAAATAATTTGGAAATATTTTTTATTTCAAAACCAGTGTAAGTAAAAGTACTCCATACAGTATTATTATTATTACTACTATTGTGATGAATATTATCTTTTACTTGTTTTTGTAATATATTACTATTTAATTTATCTACCGTTTTCTTTTTGTAACCATTTTCTACGGCTATCTGGTATATTATGTTTTTTCCCTCATTTTATTTTCATTGCTCATAGGAATTTTATTCATTCTGTAAAGAAGATTATATAAAGCAGCCATTTTCTGATTATATGGATGGTTGGAATAATTAGGTATTATTTGATTGGTTAGTGTAGGTTTACGATAAATCATATATTCTAAAGTCGTCTCATTTCTAATAATTGTGATATGTAGGAAATTTATTTTACTATTACTTTCCATTTCATATGTAAAATCGATACTACTACTAATTTTATTTATTTCATCTAATATATTTACTAAATTAATAATATTATTATATCATACATATAACCCATTATCCACATACCTAAACCAATGTCCATTTTTATCATATTTTTTTATAATTGCATTTATATTACTATATATTTCTTGTAAAAATATTTCAGAAACTATACTGGATAAAGGGGAACCCATAGCTAAACGATCTTCCTGTCTATAAATTTTATTATTATATGAAAAATAGTTTTGATTTAATATTAATTTCAATATATTAACAATTTCTAAAATTAATTTTTTATCTTTTTCATATTGAGAAGTTTTAGATTTTATTATTTCAATAGTTTCTTTGATAGGAACGTTAGAATGTATAATTTTAATATCAAATGGTATCAATTTCGTATTTATATCTATATTGATATGATTTAAATGTCCAATAAGATTAATTGAATTATTAATAGTATAATTATTATTATGTTTTACTTTATTCTTAATAATACTGGCTATTTTTTTTGATATCTTGTAAGATGGAGCATTTATAAAATTTAATAATTATTGGTTAAGGTCTAATTGGCTTATCTATTTTGTAGACATTTCCTGTATTAGTGTATATTATTTAATCTTAAATATATATATATATATATATATATATATATATATATATATATATATATAATGTAGAATATCAAATAGGTTTTCCTGTTAGAATTATATTCAAGATTAAATAATATATACTAATTACAGAAATAATTTATTGAATAATACACTCAAAGCTTTTAGTTGATTGACATTACCAATATATATATATATATATATATATATATATATATATATATATATATATATATATATATATTTGACAGAATAAAAATATTAGGCGGAAAAATAGAAAACGAAATTAATTAACACAAATAATTAGTTAAATTTAATTAATGAAATATATTTTTAAAAATAACATCAAGAGTCATCCACTACAAGTTCAAGAGAATGTATTTGAACTCCAGTGGGTGAATAAAAAATATTTAAATAACGATAGGAAAATATCAGTTGACTATATAAATAAATACAGTTAATGCGTGAACTAAAAGTAAGAATGGGAAAATATTGAAGAATTCTAAATATATTTGCATCATACGGGTAATACAAAAAACAGGTTTCTTATATATGTAAAGATTAAAAATTGTTACACAAATTTACCAATATAACAAGAATCCTGAGTAAAATTTACATTTGAATTGACAGCACAAAGTTCGGCTTTTCGATAAACAACGAAATGTGTAAAGGAAATTGACAATTTTGTCTCTTCCGTTGCACGCAAGGGCTTATAACATGACATTTCAGCATATTGTTGATATCCATTATTTCACTGGAATGCTATTTTCGATTGTTTTCAGATTTCAATCAATATTCCTAGAATATTCTTTACAAAACTACCAGAACAGGGGAACTTCGCCGTCTAACAGCGAACAAATATCTTGTTAACTTTAGCTATACTTTATAAACATTACAATAATACGTTTACACACACACACAAACAAGTCCATATTTATTATATTGAAATAATTCAGTAAGATTTATTTTATAAATTACTATATTTACTAACTTATAAATAAAGTTTTCAATTCAACAGCATTTTACTTAATATCGTACAGTAAATAAAGTAATAAAACTCTGGCGTTAAAACAGCTGTTATTCAAACTAAATTAAACACATATAAACAGTTGTATGAAATCTTATTTTCACATAATTTAAATATCAGCTGTACGTCATAGCGGAATTACAGCCATCTAATGGTTATTAGTTGCATCTATATTAATAATTCTTAATTTCAATATAAATGACTGAATCTTCGGGGAGATAAATAGGCGGTAGTATTTTTATTGGTTTTTCTTTTTTTGAAAAATATCAACTCAGGCGCCCCAAATCGGGGTACATATATAACATTCCTTTCCCCAGAGTGTATTCAATAACATCCGAAAGTTTCACGACGATCGGATGAACTGTTTAGGAAAGTGTAATAGACATACATTCATATGTGTTTATAACGTGCAAACATAAACTACTATCTGACCCGGTGAACTTCGTATCGCCTAAAAGTAAATGAATGGAGTGTTAACATTAGCGAAACTTATTTATTATTTTATTATTATAATAATAAATTAACTTAACTGAATCGAGAAGAGTGTGACAATAAAAGTTATATATATATATATATATATATATATATATAGAGAGAGAGAGAGAGAGAGAGAGAGAGAGAGAGAGAGAGAGAGAGAGAGAGATGAGGAGGAGGAAGAAAGAGAGACAGAGAGAGAGAGAGAGAGAGAGAGAGAGAGAGAGAGAGAGAGAGAGAGAGTATGAACTAATAGTAGGAATTGAAATTAAAGTAATTCACATCAGGAAAGATAAACTGAAATATAAAAGAATACATTTATTGAATTAATTGTGTAATTAAATAATTTTATATTATTTTTAAACATTATAAAATAATAATTGACGATGAAGGGTGAAAATGCAACGCCAGTCCATCATTTACGATTGGTAAACAACAGTCCCATAATGAATCACCTATTTTAATCCTTTCTATGATTCCATTTATAATCTCCCAAAATTAAAGATCTTTAAGGGAAAGGTAAACACAAATAAACTCTACCAGTTATTATTAGTCAACCAAAACTATTAGAGAGAGTAGATATGCCCGATTTACATTGGCGCCCATAACTATGAAAGTTTCTAGGGAGGAGAGGACGTGGAGACATTGCATAATAAAATATTAAACAGTTAAAAAACTCAAGGTTTAACCTCTCCATTGATCCTTGTTAAGGGCGCCTAGGCCAATTAGTATGAAAAAGTACTGTACTCCTAACATTAAGAAAACAGGTGTGTTACGCCTGGCGGGTTATACAATGAGCTCGTCTGACGGGAACGATTGAGGGTGAGTCGGGGGGCTGGGGAACGCACTAAATGTCAGGGGTGTTTCAGTTATTTGGTTGTGCACGGGCTAAGTAGAGCCTAAATGGGACAGACGTATTCCACTCTCCTAATAGGAACTGCATAAAATTCTGATATTAATTCCATAAATTATGTGTCCAAAGTAACCAATAATTGGGTCAAAAGCAGAATAGAAACATATAACATGATAAAGACAGGAATTAGGTAACATAAAGTAAAATGATAGTACCATAACACTAAAAAGTCCCTTTTAGTAAAAATTTTGATCGTTTCCTGGCATTGGGGAAACGTCACACTTGAAGACTTTCGCAAGAGAGTTTATTGTTTATTTTAACAATAATTTCAAAGTTTCAAATTTCGGATAGTAACCATTTAAGACAAATTAAATTGAATCAAGTTAGATACAACGGGCTGTAATAATGTTTAAGGAGTAGTGTGTTTATGTATTATATTTATAATATTAGAATCTTAAATTTAAACAGCCAATATGAAAGGAAGACTTAAGGCTTCCCGTCGCTTGTCTGGGCGCTCAGCTTTGATAAAATTACTAGGCCATATTGCGCGCTGCCGTCTTTGTTCCGGAGATTATTACACGGGAAGTAATTTGTAGATAATGAAAGCACTTTGATTTCAAAGAGTTTCAGCGTTATATTCATTAAACTCTACCTTATTATATTTATATTAAATGTTCAGATACATATTTCTTACTATAAAATATTCATGCACACATTTTTGTATACAAACTTATCAATAGAATCTTCAAAACTCCTTTGCTGCGCGACTAAAATCTGGTAACTCTGTGTATTGTTTTATTACGTACAGATATTATGGAGACATTCCTTTTATAGAGGAGTAATTACGTTAAAATGCAATTCATAATTTTAATTATTAAACCTCACTTTTTATGTTCACTGTAATTTGACACAAAAAGGAGGTAGAAATATACACGCTACTGTAGAGCATTGTGTAACAACAGCAAAACTACACACATATAATAATCTGTTAGAAGCACATAGTGTAGAATCAAGTAATCACTAGAACGCTTCCTAGAGGAGCTCTTGGGAACTAAACTAGTTATATCGTATACCAAATACACTATGGCTCACTCTATATATAATGGGTTAATCAACTTATCCAGGGGATTTGGTACTAAAATTAGTTATTTCGTAATACCATATATCGTACTAATAAAAAAATATTCGAGCTGGCGTGTGAGCGGAGGTTATAAGCACAAGAATAAATAGGCTACGACTCACAGTTGTAAAAACTTTAATATCAGAAGCGTTTCAATGATATTACATCACCTTCAGTGATGCTACACAATCGAAACTTAATTAACAATATTGAAAATAATTTTTAATATTGTAACAAAAGTAAGAACCTGATCTGGGCATTGCCCAATTTACAACCACGGTTACAAATAACTACAAATATTTATTTATATTTTGATAAACCACTAATAATAATAAATCGTAATATTAACAAAAATATTTAAATAATTTAATGAAGGTAATATTTACCATTAAATGATTTACAATGACATTGAATTTTGAATTGGTCCTAATTGATTATTAACAATTTTATTTCTATTTCTATTTATAAATAACTTTCCCATGCATCTAATTCATTAAAATTTATCACATTCTCTGAAAGGACAAGATTTTTACTTATAAACATGTGTTTCTCGTCCAAACAATGCTTTGCCGTAGCTGACTGTTCAGGCTCATTATATTTAAAATGGAAAAAATGTTATTTCGCTTACACTTGTATATTTCTTTTAGTTCGTCCAATATATTTCATCTGGCACATTTCACACTGCAAACTATAATTTCCCGATTTATTTTCACCTTTTAATATATCCTTCTGGTTCCGTAGCAGACTTTTAGTTTACTTCTTGTAAGTAACTTTACTTTTACGTTACTGGCCTTCTCCAAACGTATTTCGCTAAGTTAGATATAGTTGTATGTTGAGCTAATCTAATATTTAAATTTTAAAAAAGATGATGTATTTCAACGACATTTTATCCTTAGAGGTTGAATCTATTGTTAAAGTTTCAAAATATTTTTTTATAAAAAAACCATACTCTAACAAAATATTTTTTTTAAAGTTTAACAAATTTAATAATGGTATAAAACTATTCTATACTATTTTATAAAATTTAAATTTTTTTAATAAAGTAATAAAATATTTTTTTGTAAGTCTTAAATAAATAAATAATTTTAAGGTAAGCTAAGAATAATAAACAATATTTTAGCCTAATAATAATAAAATTAATAAATTGTGATTCTAATAAAAAAATAATAATATTTTATATAAACTACACGCTATAATTATACCGATTAAAATATTTACACAGATTTAATATTCTTCAAACACAGATGCTAGTAATTTCTCCGATATTCAGTCCTAATTAGGGTTGTTTTTTAAACATCATTTTAAAATCTTTTTCTAGCTCTTCAATATCGACTTGACCTATTTGGCAGATTTTCTAGTAGCAGTGAAGTCAGTTTAAAAGAAATGGAATAGTTGGGCTTATTAAATTGTTGTTGGCAACCTAATGAATAATTTATTCCTAAATTAATTTGTGCCAATAGTCTTAAAGGTATAAATCTTTATATTATTATCCTTTCATACAATATATTTGTATATATTATTATAAGTAATAAAAACGGAAACGTTTTGAAGTCAATACCCACTTTAATCAACAAGGAAAGTTTCTATTTTAGTTACGTTGTTTCAAGTAATTACAAATAAAATAAATAAAGTATCATAACCGAAACGTTTTGAAGTCAATTCCCACTTTAATCAACAAGGAAAGTTTTTATTTTAGTTACGTTGTTTCAAGTAATTACAAATAATATAAATAAAGTATCCTAACCGAAACGTTTTGAAGTCAATTCCCACTTTAATCAACAAGGAAAGTTTCTATTTTAGTTACGTTGTTTCAAGTAATTACAAATAATATAAATAAAGTATCCTAACCGAAACGTTTTGAAGTCAATTCCCACTTTAATCAACAAGGAAAGTTTCTATTTTAGTTACGTTGTTTCAAGTAATTACAAATAATATAAATAAAGTATCCTAACCGAAACGTTTTGAAGTCAATTCCCCCTTTAATCAACAAGGAAAGTTTCTATTTTAGTTACGTTGTTTCAAGTAATTACAAATAATATAAATAAAGTATCATAACCGAAACGTTTTGAAGTCAATTCCCACTTTATTCAACAAGGAAAGTTTCTATTTTAGTTACATTGTTTCAAGTAATTATAAATAATATTAATAAAGTATCATAACCGAAACGTTTTTAAGTCAATTCCCACTTTAATCAACAGGGAAAGTTTCTATTTTAGTTACGTTGTTTCAAGTAATTACAAATAATATGAATAAAGTATCATAACCGAAACGTTTTGAAGTCAATTCCCACTTTAATCAACAAGGAAAGTTTTTATTTTAGTTACATTGTTTCAAGTAATTACAAATAATATAAATAAAGTATCATAACCGAAACGTTTTGAAGTCAATTCCCACTTTAATCAACAAGGAAAGTTTCTATTTTAGTTACGTTGTTTCAAGTAATTACAAATAATATAAATAAAGTATCCTAACCGAAACGTTTTGAAGTCAATTCCCACTTTAATCAACAAGGAAAGTTTCTATTTTAGTTACGTTGTTTCAAGTAATTACAAATAATATAAATAAAGTATCCTAACCGAAACGTTTTGAAGTCAATTCCCACTTTAATCAACAAGGAAAGTTTCTATTTTAGTTACGTTGTTTCAAGTAATTACAAATAATATAAATAAAGTATCCTAACCGAAACGTTTTGAAGTCAATTCCCACTTTAATCAACAAGGAAAGTTTCTATTTTAGTTACGTTGTTTCAAGTAATTACAAATAATATAAATAAAGTATCATAACCGAAACGTTTTGAAGTCAATTCCCACTTTAATCAACAAGGAAAGTTTCTATTTTAGTTACGTTGTTTCAAGTAATTACAAATAATATAAATAAAGTATCATTACCGAAACGTTTTGAAGTCAATTCCCACTTTAATCAACAAGGAAAGTTTCTATTTTAGTTACGTTGTTTCAAGTAATACAAATAATATAAATAAAGTATCATAACCGAAACGTTTTGAAGTCAATTCCCACTTTAATCAACAAGGAAAGTTTCTATTTTAGTTAAGTTGTTTCAAGTAATTACAAATAATATAAATAAAGTATCATAACCGAAACGTTTTGAAGTCAATTCCCACTTTAATCAACAAGGAAAGTTTCTATTTTAGTTACGTTGTTTCAAGTAATTACAAATAATATAAATAAAGTATCATAACCGAAACGTTTTGAAGTCAATTCCCACTTTAATCAACAAGGAAAGTTTCTATTTTAGTTACGTTGTTTCAAGTAATTACAAATAATATAAATAAAGTATCATAACCGAAACGTTTTGAAGTCAATTCCCACTTTATTCAACAAGGAAAGTTTCTATTTTAGTTACATTGTTTCAAGTAATTATAAATAATATAAATAAAGTATCATAACCGAAACGTTTTGAAGTCAATTCCCACTTTAATCAACAGGGAAAGTTTCTATTTTAGTTACGTTGTTTCAAGTAATTACAAATAATATGAATAAAGTATCATAACCGAAACGTTTTGAAGTCAATTCCCACTTTAATCAACAAGGAAAGTTTTTATTTTAGTTACATTGTTTCAAGTAATTACAAATAATATAAATAAAGTATCATACCCGAAACGTTTTGAAGTCAATTCCCACTTTAATCAACAAGGAAAGTTTTTATTTTAGTTACGTTGTTTCAAGTAATTACAAATATTATGAATAAAGTATCATAACCAAAACGTTTTGAAGTCAATTCCCACTTTAATCAACAAGGAAAGTTTTTATTTTAGTTACATTGTTTCAAGTAATTACAAATAATATGATTAAAGTATCATAACCGAAACGTTTTGAAGTCAATTCCCACTTTAATCAACAAGGAAAGTTTTTATTTTAGTTACGTTGTTTCAAGTAATTACAAATTATATAAATAAAGTACCATAACCGAAATGATTTGAAGTCAATTCCCACTTTAATCAACAAGGAAAGTTTCTATTTTAGTTACGTTGTTTCAAGTAATTACAAATAATATAAATAAAGTATCCTAACCGAAACGTTTTGAAGTCAATTCCCACTTTAATCAACAGGGAAAGTTTCTATTTTAGTTACGTTGTTTCAAGTAATTACAAATAATATAAATAAAGTATCCTAACCGAAACGTTTTTAAGTCAATTCCCACTTTAATCAACAAGGAAAGTTTCTATTTTAGTTACGTTGTTTCAAGTAATTACAAATAATATAAATAAAGTATCCTAACCGAAACGTTTTGAAGTCAATTCCCACTTTAATCAACAAGGAAAGTTTCTATTTTAGTTACGTTGTTTCAAGTAATTGCAAATAATATAAATAAAGTATCATAACCGAAACGTTTTAAAGTCAATTCCCAATTTAATCAACAAGGAAAGTTTCTATTTTAGTTACGTTGTTTCAAGTAATTACAAATAATATAAATAAAGTATCATAACCGAAACGTTTTGAAGTCAATTCCCACTTTAATCAACAAGGAAAGTTTCTATTTTAGTTACGTTGTTTCAAGTAATTACAAATAATATAAATAAAGTATCCTAACCGAAACGTTTTGAAGTCAATTCCCACATTAATCAACAAGGAAAGTTTCTATTTTAGTTACGTTGTTTCAAGTAATTACAAATAATATAAATAAAGTATCCTAACCGAAACGTTTTGAAGTCAATTCCCACTTTAATCAACAAGGAAAGTTTCTATTTTAGTTACGTTGTTTCAAGTAATTACAAATAATATAAATAAAGTATCCTAACCGAAACGTTTTGAAGTCAATTCCCACTTTAATCAACAAGGAAAGTTTCTATTTTAGATACGTTGTTTCAAGTAATTACAAATAATATAAATAAAGTATCCTAACCGAAACGTTTTGAAGTCAATTCCCACTTTAATCAACAAGGAAAGTTTCTATTTTAGTTACGTTGTTTCAAGTAATTACAAATAATATAAATAAAGTATCCTAACCGAAACGTTTTGAAGTCAATTCCCACTTTAATCAACAAGGAAAGTTTCTATTTTAGTTACGTTGTTTCAAGTAATTACAAATAATATAAATAAAGTATCATATCCGAAACGTTTTGAAGTCAATTCCCACTTTAATCAACAAGGAAAGTTTCTATTTTAGTTACGTTGTTTCAAGTAATTACAAATAATATAAATAAAGTATCATTACCGAAACGTTTTGAAGTCAATACCCACATTAATCAACAAGGAAAGTTTCTATTTTAGTTACGTTGTTTCAAGTAATTACAAATAATATAAATAAAGTATCCTAACCGAAACGTTTTGAAGTCAATTCCCACTTTAATCAACAAGGAAAGTTTCTATTTTAGTTACGTTGTTTCAAGTAATTACAAATAATATAAATAAAGTATCCTAACCGAAACGTTTTGAAGTCAATTCCCACTTTAATCAACAAGGAAAGTTTCTATTTTAGTTACGTTGTTTCAAGTAATTACAAATAATATAAATAAAGTATCCTAACCGAAACGTTTTGAAGTCAATTCCCACTTTAATCAACAGGGAAAGTTTCTATTTTAGTTACGTTGTTTCAAGTAATTACAAATAATATAAATAAAGTATCCTAACCGAAACGTTTTGAAGTCAATTCCCACTTTAATCAACAAGGAAAGTTTCTATTTTAGTTACGTTGTTTCACGTAATTACAAATAATATAAATAAAGTATCCTAACCGAAACGTTTTGAAGTCAATTCCCACTTTAATCAACAAGGAAAGTTTCTATTTTAGTTACGTTGTTTCAAGTAATTACAAATAATATAAATAAAGTATCCTAACCGAAACGTTTTGAAGTCAATTCCCACTTTAATCAACAAGGAAAGTTTCTATTTTAGTTACGTTGTTTCAAGTAATTACAAATAATATAAATAAAGTATCCTAACCGAAACGTTTTGAAGTCAATTCCCACTTTAATCAACAAGGAAAGTTTCTATTTTAGTTACGTTGTTTCAAGTAATTACAAATAATATAAATAAAGTATCATAACCGAAACGTTTTGAAGTCAATTCCCACTTTAATCAACAAGGAAAGTTTCTATTTTAGTTACGTTGTTTCAAGTAATTACAAATAATATAAATAAAGTATCATAACCGAAACGTTTTGAAGTCAATTCCCACTTTAATCAACAAGGAAAGTTTCTATTTTAGTTACGTTGTTTCAAGTAATACAAATAATATAAATAAAGTATCATAACCGAAACGTTTTGAAGTCAATTCCCACTTTAATCAACAAGGAAAGTTTCTATTTTAGTTACGTTGTTTCAAGTAATTACAAATAATATAAATAAAGTATCATAACCGAAACGTTTTGAAGTCAATTCCCACTTTAATCAACAAGGAAAGTTTCTATTTTAGTTACGTTGTTTCAAGTAATTACAAATAATATAAATAAAGTATCATAACCGAAACGTTTTGAAGTCAATTCCCACTTTATTCAACAAGGAAAGTTTCTATTTTAGTTACATTGTTTCAAGTAATTATAAATAATATAAATAAAGTATCATAACCGAAACGTTTTGAAGTCAATTCCCACTTTAATCAACAGGGAAAGTTTCTATTTTAGTTACGTTGTTTCAAGTAATTACAAATAATATGAATAAAGTATCATAACCGAAACGTTTTGAAGTCAATTCCCACTTTAATCAACAAGGAAAGTTTTTATTTTAGTTACATTGTTTCAAGTAATTACAAATAATATAAATAAAGTATCATACCCGAAACGTTTTGAAGTCAATTCCCACTTTAATCAACAAGGAAAGTTTTTATTTTAGTTACGTTGTTTCAAGTAATTACAAATATTATGAATAAAGTATCATAACCAAAACGTTTTGAAGTCAATTCCCACTTTAATCAACAAGGAAAGTTTTTATTTTAGTTACATTGTTTCAAGTAATTACAAATAATATGATTAAAGTATCATAACCGAAACGTTTTGAAGTCAATTCCCACTTTAATCAACAAGGAAAGTTTTTATTTTAGTTACGTTGTTTCAAGTAATTACAAATTATATAAATAAAGTACCATAACCGAAATGATTTGAAGTCTATTCCCACTTTAATCAACAAGGAAAGTTTCTATTTTAGTTACGTTGTTTCAAGTAATTACAAATAATATAAATAAAGTATCCTAACCGAAACGTTTTGAAGTCAATTCCCACTTTAATCAACAGGGAAAGTTTCTATTTTAGTTACGTTGTTTCAAGTAATTACAAATAATATAAATAAAGTATCCTAACCGAAACGTTTTTAAGTCAATTCCCACTTTAATCAACAAGGAAAGTTTCTATTTTAGTTACGTTGTTTCAAGTAATTACAAATAATATAAATAAAGTATCATAACCGAAACGTTTTGAAGTCAATTCCCACTTTAATCAACAAGGAAAGTTTCTATTTTAGTTACGTTGTTTCAAGTAATTACAAATAATATAAATAAAGTATCATAACCGAAACGTTTTGAAGTCAATTCCCACTTTAATCAACAAGGAAAGTTTCTATTTTAGTTACGTTGTTTCAAGTAATTACAAATAATATAAATAAAGTATCCTAACCGAAACGTTTTGAAGTCAATTCCCACTTTAATCAACAAGGAAAGTTTCTATTTTAGTTACGTTGTTTCAAGTAATTGCAAATAATATAAATAAAGTATCATAACCGAAACGTTTTAAAGTCAATTCCCATTTTAATCAACAAGGAAAGTTTCTATTTTAGTTACGTTGTTTCAAGTAATTACAAATAATATAAATAAAGTATCATAACCGAAACGTTTTGAAGTCAATTCCCACTTTAATCAACAAGGAAAGTTTCTATTTTAGTTACGTTGTTTCAAGTAATTACAAATAATATAAATAAAGTATCCTAACCGAAACGTTTTGAAGTCAATTCCCACATTAATCAACAAGGAAAGTTTCTATTTTAGTTACGTTGTTTCAAGTAATTACAAATAATATAAATAAAGTATCCTAACCGAAACGTTTTGAAGTCAATTCCCACTTTAATCAACAAGGAAAGTTTCTATTTTAGTTACGTTGTTTCAAGTAATTACAAATAATATAAATAAAGTATCCTAACCGAAACGTTTTGAAGTCAATTCCCACTTTAATCAACAAGGAAAGTTTCTATTTTAGTTACGTTGTTTCAAGTAATTACAAATAATATAAATAAAGTATCCTAACCGAAACGTTTTGAAGTCAATTCCCACTTTAATCAACAAGGAAAGTTTCTATTTTAGTTACGTTGTTTCAAGTAATTACAAATAATATAAATAAAGTATCATAACCGAAACGTTTTGAAGTCAATTCCCACTTTAATCAACAAGGAAAGTTTCTATTTTAGTTACGTTGTTTCAAGTAATTACAAATAATATAAATAAAGTATCATATCCGAAACGTTTTGAAGTCAATTCCCACTTTAATCAACAAGGAAAGTTTCTATTTTAGTTACGTTGTTTCAAGTAATTACAAATAATATAAATAAAGTATCATTACCGAAACGTTTTGAAGTCAATACCCACATTAATCAACAAGGAAAGTTTCTATTTTAGTTACGTTGTTTCAAGTAATTACAAATAATATAAATAAAGTATCCTAACCGAAACGTTTTGAAGTCAATTCCCACTTTAATCAACAAGGAAAGTTTCTATTTTAGTTACGTTGTTTCAAGTAATTACAAATAATATAAATAAAGTATCCTAACCGAAACGTTTTGAAGTCAATTCCCACTTTAATCAACAAGGAAAGTTTCTATTTTAGTTACGTTGTTTCAAGTAATTACAAATAATATAAATAAAGTATCCTAACCGAAACGTTTTGAAGTCAATTCCCACTTTAATCAACAAGGAAAGTTTCTATTTTAGTTACGTTGTTCCAAGTAATTACAAATAATATAAATAAAGTATCCTAACCGAAACGTTTTGAAGTCAATTCCCACTTTAATCAACAAGGAAAGTTTCTATTTTAGTTACGTTGTTTCAAGTAATTACAAATAATATAAATAAAGTATCATAACCGAAACGTTTTGAAGTCAATTCCCACTTTAATCAACAAGGAAAGTTTCTATTTTAGTTACGTTGTTTCAAGTAATTACAAATAATATAAATAAAGTATCATTACCGAAACGTTTTGAAGTCAATTCCCACTTTAATCAACAAGGAAAGTTTCTATTTTAGTTACGTTGTTTCAAGTAATACAAATAATATAAATAAAGTATCATAACCGAAACGTTTTGAAGTCAATTCCCACTTTAATCAACAAGGAAAGTTTCTATTTTAGTTACGTTGTTTCAAGTAATTACAAATAATATAAATAAAGTATCATAACCGAAACGTTTTGAAGTCAATTCCCACTTTATTCAACAAGGAAAGTTTCTATTTTAGTTACATTGTTTCAAGTAATTATAAATAATATAAATAAAGTATCATAACCGAAACGTTTTGAAGTCAATTCCCACTTTAATCAACAGGGAAAGTTTCTATTTTAGTTACGTTGTTTCAAGTAATTACAAATAATATGAATAAAGTATCATAACCGAAACGTTTTGAAGTCAATTCCCACTTTAATCAACAAGGAAAGTTTTTATTTTAGTTACATTGTTTCAAGTAATTACAAATAATATAAATAAAGTATCATAACCGAAACGTTTTGAAGTCAATTCCCACTTTAATCAACAAGGAAAGTTTTTATTTTAGTTACGTTGTTTCAAGTAATTACAAATATTATGAATAAAGTATCATAACCAAAACGTTTTGAAGTCAATTCCCACTTTAATCAACAAGGAAAGTTTTTATTTAAGTTACATTGTTTCAAGTAATTACAAATAATATGAATAAAGTATCATAACCGAAACGTTTTGAAGTCAATTCCCACTTTAATCAACAAGGAAAGTTTTTATTTTAGTTACGTTGTTTTAAGTAATTACAAATTATATAAATAAAGTACCATAACCGAAATGATTTGAAGTCAATTCCCACTTTAATCAACAAGGAAAGTTTCTATTTTTAGTTCCGTTGTTTCAAGTAATTACAAATAATATAAATAAAGTATCCTAACCGAAACGTTTTGAAGTCAATTCCCACTTTAATCAACAGGGAAAGTTTCTATTTTAGTTACGTTGTTTCAAGTAATTACAAATAATATAAATAAAGTATCCTAACCGAAACGTTTTGAAGTCAATTCCCACTTTAATCAACAAGGAAAGTTTCTATTTTAGTTACGTTGTTTCAAGTAATTACAAATAATATAAATATAGTATCATAACCGAAACGTTTTGAAGTCAATTCCCACTTTAATCAACAAGGAAAGTTTCTATTTTAGTTACGTTGTTTCAAGTAATTACAAATAATATAAATAAAGTATCATAACCGAAACGTTTTGAAGTCAATTCCCACTTTAATCACCAAGGAAAGATTCTATTTTAGTTACGTTGTTTCAAGTAATTACAAATAATATAAATAAAGTATCATAACCGAAACGTTTTGAAGTCAATTCCCACTTTAATCAACAAGGAAAGTTTCTATTTTAGTTACGTTGTTTCAAGTAATTACAAATAATATAAATAAAGTATCCTAACCGAAACGTTTTGAAGTCAATTCCCACTTTAATCAACAAGGAAAGTTTCTATTTTAGTTACGTTGTTTCAAGTAATTACAAATAATATAAATAAAGTATCATAGCCGAAACGTTTTGAAGTCAATTCCCACTTTAATCAACAAGGAAAGTTTCTATTTTAGTTACGTTGTTTCAAGTAATTACAAATAATATAAATAAAGTATCATAACCGAAACGTTTTGAAGTCAATTCCCACTTTAATCAACAAGGAAAGTTTCTATTTTAGTTACGTTGTTTCAAGTAATTACAAATAATATAAATAAAGTATCCTAACCGAAACGTTTTGAAGTCAATTCCCACTTTAATCAACAAGGAAAGTTTCTATTTTAGTTACGTTGTTTCAAGTAATTACAAATAATATAAATAAAGTATCCTAACCGAAACGTTTTGAAGTCAATTCCCACTTTAATCAACAAGGAAAGTTTCTATTTTAGTTACGTTGTTTCAAGTAATTACAAATAATATAAATAAAGTATCCTAACCGAAACGTTTTGAAGTCAATTCCCACTTTAATCAACAAGGAATGTTTCTATTTTAGTTACGTTGTTTCAAGTAATTACAAATAATATAAATAAAGTATCATAACCGAAACGTTTTGAAGTCAATTCCCACTTTAATCAACAAGGAAAGTTTCTATTTTAGTTACGTTGTTTCAAGTAATTACAAATAATATAAATAAAGTATCATAACCGAAACGTTTTGAAGTCAATTCCCACTTTAATCAACAAGGAAAGTTTCTATTTTAGTTACGTTGTTTCAAGTAATTACAAATAATATAAATAAAGTATCATAACCGAAACGTTTTGAAGTCAATTCCCACTTTAATCAACAAGGAAAGTTTCTATTTTAGTTACGTTGTTTCAAGTAATTACAAATAATATAAATAAAGTATTATAACCGAAACCTTTTGAAGTCAATTCCCACTTTAATCAACAAGGAAAGTTTCTATTTTAGTTACGTTGTTTCAAGTAATTACAAATTATATAAATAAAGTACCATAACCGAAACGTTTTGAAGTCAATTCCCACTTTAATCAACAAGGAAAGTTTTTATTTTAGTTACGTTGTTTCAAGTAATTACAAATTATATAAATAAAGTATCATAACCGAAACGTTTTGAAGTCAATTCCCACTTTAATCAACAAGGAAAGTTTTTAATTTAGTTACGTTGTTTCAAGTAATTACAAATTATATAAATAAAGTACCATTACCTATGCGTTAAAAACACTGTTCTACCACATAACTTATAACATAAAATCAACTGTTTTATAAAAGCCTATGTTATCACTAATTTTAAGGAAAATGGGATGAAATAACTATATATATATATATATATATATATATATATATATATATATATATATATATATATATATATATATATATATATATATATATATATATATACATATATATATATATATATATATATATATATATATATATATATACATATATATATATATTTATATTTATATATATATATATATATATATATATATATATATATATATATTAAAACAACATAGGTTATTCAAATACAAGAATATTTATTAATTCTAGTTTTGTATTAGAAATCTAATACAATATATAGCTTCTACCTTCTACCTTCTACAGGCCTACAGCTTACATTATTGTAATTTTCATTCCTGATGATGTTGGTACCGTTTAACAAAAGTTTTGAATATAAAGTAATAAATATTCTTGTATTTGAATAGCCTATGTTGTTTTAAATTATTAAATAAGAAAAGGTATTTTATATATATATATATATATATATATATATATATATATATATATATTTAACTTTGCAACACTGCATTTTTGTATTTACTCATAACTTTTACTATATGTTCTTAAACAAAAATCTTATTTGGTATTTATGCGATTTAACCTTTAAAGATTGTTAGTATCTCCATTATCGAGCATCACTGACCGGGGTGTTGTAGTAGATTGCAGTCTACTACAACACCCCGGTCAGTGATGCTCGATAATGGAGATACTAACAATCTTTGAAAGTTAAGTCATATAAATATCAAGTAAGATCCTTGTTTAAGTACATATAGTGAAAGTGATATATATATATATATATATATATATATATATATATATATATATATATATATATAGGGAGACTATGAACTAATAGAGGGAATTGAATAAATAACAAAACGTAGTTGAAAATTAACGAAGCTAATTCTTTAAATAATTTGATTTCTAATCTATACATATAATGTCATTATTTCCTTCAATATAGCCATCCCTACTTTATGGTGTGAAATATGTCTTACTATGCAAATATGACCATGAGGTGAGAAAAGGAAGTCACGTGGTGTCAGGTGAGACGAATGAGGAGGATGCTTCACCATCAGAAGTTAAGTGGACTGGAAACCTCATGAGTGACAATGTGTAATACAGGGCAGAAAGAGATAGCTAAATACGTGATAAATCCAGTGTTCTATATTTACAGCTTTATACAATACTATACAGTTACTCGTCGCCCGTTGCTGCGATATCAGATGAGAGGAATGCTAAGAAAAAATCGGTCTGAAAACATTTAGTAAAATTGTGTAATCTTTATGAAAATATATTATTTACTTTGAAGAAATTTTTAAAAACGTTTTCATTCTATTTATTTATTCAAGCATTTTTGAAGTACTTCTCCCAGTACGATTCTGATGCACTTTTATATTGAACAGAAGTGTGTTATTAGAGTATTTTGATCTTTGGAAATGTTTATTTTATGGATCTTCAGAGTAAATAACTTTTTTTGTTTTGTTTTTAAACCATCTGGCAATAGAATAAACTAATTTTCCGGTTTACCTGTTCTTGATAGCCCCAGAAGCAATTGCGCATGTGAGAAACAATCAGAGTGCAAGTCAATATCAACACATCGATATTTGGCGTTGAGCCTTTTAGACTCATTGTAATAGCAAACGTCACGTTAAATGGGAATTTAAGTGTCTTAAACTGGAAAGGTAAATCCGTAGGAAGCATAGGTATACAAGGTATAAAGGATATATCTCCTGCTGCTGATCCAGTAGGAATAGTAGCCTCGATAGCATTCCCGAGCTTAACTTGTATTTGCAGTCTCGTATCGATACATAATTATGGTGGGCTTAACTTGTATATTAGTATTATAGGCACTCCAACTTTAAGTTATAAACTATACGGTGGAAAGATCCGTTTCCTATCGCCCACTGCGAGAATGCTATGCGTGTTGCATTGCGCCGGCCGCAGAACCCCATTCCTAAGCGAAATAGTCCCTACTAATCTATGGCAATGTAGTCCCATGTTTTTCGCAGTGCATTAAAATAAATTTCTACTTTATACAGCTTATTACATTCCAAGTGTGATAAAAAATCTTCGTCTAAAATTCCAAAAGAATCTGTCACGGAGTTTTTGAGAATTTTCCGGACAAACAAACACTGTATTTTTATACATCGGTGAGATAAGATATTACACACATGGAAGATTAACTAAAACAGATAATTCAGTACATGAATGGAATAAATTATACTGCATATTCCTACTACATTACATTAATGTACCACTGTATGTACATAAAGCACGTACATAAAGTATTTAATCTTCACTTAAGGTCTGTTACTTGCTTTTTTCTCTTTTGGAAAAATTCTTTTTTTTTATTTCCGTTTGCAAGCTACGTAAAATTAACTTATCTGCTGTGATACTGTCATCCTGTCCTAGATACTCCATAACCCTCTCATAATTCTGCAGTGCTGACTCGTGGCTGATCCATGGAAGGGCTGCTCCAGGATAAACGTCCGGGGGGGGGGGAGGCACAATGATGGAAAACAGAGTGGGTTTGGGTGGAAAACGTTTAAAAGAAAAGGGCTGGAAATGATATTTTAAACTGTTCTTGTACTTAGACCTCACAGGAAATTTGGTATTTGTTTCATCGAAACATTAATTTTCTGGGTTTCATCAAACGGCTCGGTCTGACAAGGACGACGTGGACACGGAATCGTAGTACACTGACTGTTAGTACAGCCGAGGCGGCGAAGAACTAGTGAGGGACTTGTAACATGCCAGTGTTTATCCTGGGTGGAACTAACAGTGTTATCAGATTAATTTCTACATCTAACATTACATAAAAGTAAAAACAATATACATTACTTTAAAGTAAAAGTCAAATGAAAAATACATTTTTATAGGTAAACTGGTATAATTTTAAATGTTTTCGAAATATTAAAAAAAAAAAATTTAAATACAGTATCCAAATTCTCAGGGGGTACTTGCCTCTACTGCCCCTCCCCTGGAGCCATACTTGGATCCATGACTGTGAAGGAGCCTTCTCATCTTCCTTATTTCCTTTTTCCTACCCTCCGTAATATACCCGACAATATGTCTAGTCTTAATTAGGATTATCTTTCAGTACATTGTTTATTGTATTCAATTTAAGTCTTTGCCTTTGCTAGACCATAATAATAAAGCACGTACTTTACCATGTAACAACATAGCAAATGACAATAACAAAACACACATCTAGAACTTGGTCTAGTCGTGGATTGTTCTGAAGTATGGTATCAAACAATAACAGCAGGAGATGGTGTGAAATCTTTCCATGCTGACCGCCTGACCCTTGACCTCTGTTCACAAGTAAAGTCATTGCATTAGCACCACCTTGCCACTGCCTGTGCTCCATCAATCTGGTTCTGATTGCGTTGAATTATCACACGCATCGATTTGTGTCGCACAGTAATATAACTGAGATGGAGGGTTGAGACGATTTGTGTCCCACAGCCTTGTAACTGAGATGGAGGGTTGAGACGATTTGTGTCCCACAGTCTTGTAACTGAGATGGAGGGTTGATACGATTTGTGTCGCACAGTCATGTAACTGAGATCGAGGGTTGAGACGATTTGTGTCGCACAGTCTTGTAACTGAGATGGAGGGTTGAGACGATTTGTGGCCCACAGTCTTGTAACTGAGATGGAGGGTTAAGACGATTTGTGTCGCACTGTCATATAACTGAGATGGAGGGTTGAGACGATTTGTGTCGCACAGTCATGTAACTAAGATGGAGGGTTGAGACGATTTGTGTCGCACAGTCATGTAACTGAGATGGAGGGTTGAGACGATTTGTGTCGCACTATCATGTAACTGAAATGGAGGGTTGAGACGATTTGTGTTGCACTGTCATGTAATTAAGAAGAAGGGTTGAGAATGAATTAATTATTTCCTTTTATGGAAAGTGTTCAACTGAGCCCTAAAGCAGTAGTTGATGATCAGCGGCTAACATCTTAGTCTAAACTCTAAACAGTACAACCAACATAACCAACTGAAAATATTGTAATCAGGTAACGTTCAGGACAAGCAACAAAACTTGAAAGTTCAACCGAAGTATGTGAGCATTATTGCAGTATAGGTTTATCTAACCCTATAAGATGCGCAGAAGCACTAAGGAGCAAGATGGTCGATAGTATAGTACACAACGCGCACCATGTCCTCTCCCACCCTAACAGTTCCCACTTGCACCTATCTACACTCTCCTTCTGGGCTCTTCGCCGGTCTGGCTAAACCTGACGACCAATAACTTCTCTTTACACTATGTGAATATATACTAAACTAGTATGAAAACATCAACTACAGGCTACATAATTTGTTGTCCAAGCTAATTATTGACGTTGAAAAATAAATAAATCTCCCATGGGGAGAGGACGGTACACATTTTCAGGTATTAATAAAATTCATAATGATGAATATTTATAATGTAAATAAGTTGGTGTAATTTATTTATAATTACAAATCACACCTCAGTATTTCCAAGTTATTATAGCCAGGACTTTCGGTCAAAAGAACATAATAGGTTCCAAAAATTAAATTTACTAATTAAATTATTATTAGCTGATATATACTTTTTAACATGTGTAAAAAATAATCCAACTCCTAAACCTATTGAAGAAATAGTGACGAAAGTAAATAGTTCTAGAACAGATAAAGTGTCACAATTTGCAAAAAAGTACTACTTTGGAAATAAAATATCTTTATAGTAAATAAGTGGGTTCGTACTAAAACTATATATATTGCCAGATAAATGGAGACAGATTTGGGTAATTTTTTTCTAATTCAGTTGAAACAGTTAATGAACATAAATATACAAGGAAAAAAACAAATTAGGAATAATATTTAACAAATTGATAACAAGAAATTATTAGAACTAACAACTTAAATAACAAATAGGTTTTGGTGAAAATATTAGAAGAATCTTCTACTCAAAGGGAATTTTCAATGGTTAAGGAAAAGAAAGGAACCGGTACGCTCAATTTTCCTGCGAAAACGTAAACAAAAACAATATTTATAATTATTACAGCACTGAAAATAACTATTAAATAAATAATAAAGCTCTTGAGTATTGAGTTAAAACTTTATTTGTTTAGTGCGACATTGTTGCACTTATCAAGCCCGAAAAAACATTTACACTGCGTTATAAATACGCATATAAAATACAAGTACACTTATAGCAAATATATAGAACTTGATAAAATGACCAAACAAGGTGGTGAGAGTTATAAATTCATCTAGGATATCTATCGCTGGCTGAGAGAACAAAAATACACACAATAAAAAACACCCCAAAAAAATAAACGAACAAATAAAACAAAAAAAGGGTTAACCATAAAGTGAACAATAACTAATTCTTGGATGTTTTTAATTCATACAACAATAGTTTATACATAATGCATACTTCATTAAAATCATTTTTAACATGGATACCATTTTCTTTTGCAAGTCATATAGACAACTTCAGAATAAGTCCTCTTCTTCCAGTTGGACACATTTATGCCCAAACCTTTCACTATGTTCAGAGAAAACACGAGAGGAAGAGGGTTTAACCTTCTTACTATTATTCTCATGTTCACGTTCACGACACCAACCTGTATCTTAGCCTCCCCCACATAAGTGACGTCACACTCCAGACAGAGTTAGTTTTATACACCACACTATTTATAGGTAATTATCTCTTTTTATAACATTGCTTAAATTGTCCGAGATTATGGGAACCGCTTCATTGTTGAACCATTTTAAATTATTAGCAATTTTCTCCCGAATACTTTTTATATAAAGTAAACATAAAATATTATTATTATTCCTGAATTGGGTTGATAAGGGCAATAAATTAGTTTTCGAAACGTTGCACTAAATACATAAAACTTTGAATCGATATTCAACGGGTTTATATATTCAAAAACAATATTTAATAATATGGATGAATATGTAAAAACAACTATAAGGAGAAAATCACACGAATTATTGTACGAACTTCCAACGAAATTTAGTCTATTTGGTCACATTTGGTCAATAGTCTAATTTAGTCTATTTGAGTAAAGTGCTAAATATATACAGTTAGTACTGACCAACAGCTAGTCTTAATAAATCTAAGAAAACCTCTTTGCTTCACACACAATAAAAGCTTAACCTCAGGTAGGAGAAACATGACCATAAGAAAATGCAGTTGGACATATTATTATGTAGAGAAGAGATTATTTGAGAAACCTAAAAACCTATCACGAAGGGAGGTCGAACGATTTATTGCTTGGACGAAACGAGAGCCAACGCTGGTCGTACAAGGTTAGGTTTGGATAAATGAATCGGTCTGCTCAAGTAAAGATGCTTTTCTCTGACGTCTATCAGCGGGTTAAAATGTCTAACTGACCGTTTTTTTTTTTTAATAATCGGGCTTATAAACCAAGTTGGTACCAGGTCGCACCGCCTAGATCGATATTGAGGTTTTCTAATTTGTGGGGCTCGTAACAGCTTTTTCTTGCCTCAGTTGCGTCCAGATACAACTAGACATAACGTATACAATTATTCAATTTGCTGACCAATTAAATTATTTTAAAAATGTTACCTAACAGTATAAATCACCTTACAACTAAAAAGAAGGTATTTAGATTTAAAATTAATATATTTATTAAAAATAAATGTGTTTGTAGAATTTTCTAAGAAAACTTTGAAATTTCATAGCTAACTATTTGTTATGTATTTCTGCACATTTACTGTTCGGTTATATTTGTATCTCAAATACAGCATAAAGTAAACACACCTTAATCGTCCTACTTCAGTTACAATAACATTCCATGTATGGATTTAGTTCAGTAAACAGCTGGTTAAGCAATAACGTTTCAGTAAGTGCTGTTATACTGTAATGGATAATTACCAGATTCCAAATTATCACAAGTGGCACTCTTTTTAAGAAAACAAGTAATGTAAACAAATAATTTTTGAGGTTACTTATTATTGAATAATTATAGTTATTATAACTAAAGCATCATAACCTATGCGTTAAAACATCTGTTCACCATATTAACTATAACGAAAAATCATTTGTTTTATAAAATCATGGTAATTTTTTATACGTCTTATTTTAAGCCAAATGGGACGAAATACGTATATTGCAAACGTTGCCCCTTTGTGAAATGTTTTTCTCCTATGTGAACTTAAAATAATTAATTAAATTAAAAAAAATGAATTAATTCTTGAAAAACTTTATTATCAAGTGTCGTGCACTAAAAGTTAAACAAATGTATTTGGCCTTCAGTGGATGAATAAAAAGTATTTAATTAGCATATTAGTATTTATAAAAAGACACCCAGAGGCGTCTCGATTCACGTCTCGTCCCGGAGCCCAAGTTTACGCAGTTGTATTGTAATATATTGTGATTAAATAAAAGGTTTTCATTTTACTAGGCTCAATTGGTAACATTGATAAATAAAAGCATAAACATTTTAAATCATTAAATAAATAAAGTTACGGTTTATAATCGAGACAAAAATATTTATTTTAATAATACAACATTTTAGCAACTAATTCGTTGCTCCTTATCATGCCTGAATATAATATTGCATTGCCTTTATTACACATACAAAATACTCTAGTAGACTAATTGCAATAACTAAATTCATTGAAAAAAACTCAATAAAATTGAGTAAACATTTTAATGTAATAACTCACCAAAACCATAAAATAATCTAAAAATTTAGTA